>PVKS010011516.1:44960-56529 GCA_004027875.1 Aplodontia rufa | reverse complement strand
CTGGTCTCTGTTCTTCAAGTTTGCCTTTGATTGATTTCATGTAATCTTTGATGTACTTCTTGTATGCTTCTTTTGTGAAGCTGGTTTCCTGCAAATGATGGTTCATGACAATATCAACACCAGTGATTACTGTGCTTTCGGTACCTTCGCCCTCGGGTCCTTCAGCGGAGGCATTTCCACCAATGAGCGAGTCATCAATGTTACCCTCTGTCCTACTGACCATCTTGCCCTCCACCTCCAGGCATAGCCCGTCCGCAATCTCCCGGATCTTGTAAATGTCGGAGAACATCTCATCATGGCTGATGAGGTCTCGGTAGATAATCATGATGGCGACTGGTGGGAGAAGGCGGCGGGGCTAGCTTAGCAGGAGCCCGGAGCTCGGAGCGGCGCTCGGGGGGAGGGGGGAGCGGGCGGAAAAGCACAATATAATATCTTGATACAGTATTTTTCCCAAGCATTCTGCACATTTCACACAGAGACTCCTCCTCCTGAGCTCTAAGGCCATCTCAGACCAATTATATTAAAGATAAGCTGAAAATTCATATAACTAAAATTCCAAATTGAAATTAGTCATTTTTTGAGCCATGCACAAAAACGTTTCCAGTCAGAACTGTGCCTCCATCAAAGGTAGTCACTGGCAATAATTCAGAAATGGCTATCACATCTGGCTCTTGGCATCATAGCCACAAGAAAAAGCAAAGTTGGGGAGCATTTTGGGGAGAGGATATTATGAAAAACCTTGACCTGCAAGCTTGGGAATTTATAAAGTTTACTCAGTAAACTATGAGATTCTGACAAAGTTTTATGGAGAAGGGAAGAACATACTGAAATTTTTATTTTAGGAAGCTTAGTAAGACTGTGATATGGAAATGAGGGCAAAGTGGAGATGTCTTATTTTAAATATCTAAATTAAAATATCTGGAATAGAATTCTTGAATGCATATAATGCATCCCTCCACCACCTCTCAGTCAAAGCCAGATTCCTCCTCCTAGTCACTACTCATCCACCTCTGACTGTTCTTTCTCTCTCTGACATGGTGCAGCTAGTCCAGAGCACTCCCTATTCCTCTAACTTCAAAACACATCTAGAACCTGCCCACTGCTCACTCCTTCCTCCACTACCCATGGAGTGCAAGCCACATAGCCTCTTTTGTACTGCAACTGTAACTCTCTTTGGACTCCCTACTGTTACTCCTGCTTCCTGCAGATTATTTTCCAACCAGCCAAAGTAATGATGGAACCCTCTAGGGACTTCCTGTCACATTTAGAATACAACTCAAATTCTTACCATGGCCTCTCAGACCCTCATTATTTAGTCTCTGGCTGCATTGTTAACATCATCTCCTATCACTTTCTCTCTTCCTCTTTTTACAGTCATCCTGGACTGCTTGAAATTCTTGGAACACACACACCAAGCCTAATCCATCTTGATATCTTTGCACCTACCTGTCCCTCTGCGTGGAACCCACTTTCCCTAGATATCTGTAAGATTTTTTCCCTGCATTTTGTTCAGTTGTTTACTCAAATTTTCATTCCTCAAAAACTCTTCCTTGACTACTTTCTCTAAAATAGAAGCCTACATTACCCTTTTTAGCCCCTTATTCTGCTTTGTGTTTCTTCAAAACTTTTATTACTACACAGCATTGCATTGATTCTTTTATGTTCCATGAGACCTGGACCTTTGTGTTGTTCACTGTTGTATCCCCAGCAACTAAAACTGTGCCAGGCATGTAGTAAGCACTCCATATTTGTTGAATACAGTAAACAAGTAGAGGCACAGGAACCAAAGAAGAAGTTGTCGAATACATGAAGTACAAATAATTTTGCCCAATTAGGACACGACTTAAGTTTATTTCATTGAAAATGGAAGGGAAGCCTTAAAGGAACATAGCCAGAAATTCAGTGGTGTACTTTGGTAAAAAAGAAGAAAATGTTAAAGTTGACTTGGAAATTAGCTCGGGCACTAAAAAGGAGCTTATCATTTCAGATAAGCTACTCATTTGAGGAAAAGGAGTGCTAAGTTGTGTTTATTTTATAATCATAGGATATCTTTACAGTTTTTCACACTCAGTAGGAAAGAGCAATGAATGTAGTAAGAAATAGAACATCAACATAAATATACTCTTCATCAAAATCCAGTTTCATTAAGGTTTGTTGCTGGCTGCTTTCTGATTTCTAGACCAGTGCTGTCCAGTATGAGTATATGGCACATGAAATGAAGTGCATCAGACCTAAGTGTAAAATAAAATACACTGGGCTTCAAAAAATTGGCAGAAAAAAGAATATGAAATGTGTCTCTGGTATTTTTATGTAATTACATATTGAAATAGTAATGTTTAGATATAATGGGTTAAATATATGACTAAACTAATTTTACCATTTTTACTCTTTTCATGTGGCTCTTGAAAATTTAAAATTGCACATGTGGCTCACATTTGTGGTTCTTGTTAATATTTCCATTAGACGATGCTAGTCTAGACTCTGGATCACACAGCTATGGGGTCAGTTTGGACTTAGAGCTCAGTACTCATTCTACTGTTCATTCTCTTCCTTTATATTTGCAGGAAAATATTCTTGCTGTTTAGAAATTTTATTTCATCATATAAGAAGAAAATTATATTTTCATCAGTTTTTACGCACCTTAAGTCCTTAATTTTTTTTTCTTTTGGTACCAAGAATTGAACCCAGGCCTGCTTAACCACTGAGCAATATCCTTAGCCCTTATTTTTTATTTTGAGACAGGATCTCACAAGTTGCTTAAGGCCTTGCTGAGGCTGTCTTTGAACTTGTGATCCCCTTGCCTCTGCCTCTTGAACCAATGGGAGCACAGGCGCAACCATGCCTGGCAAGTTTCTAATGTTTTAAATAAGAAAAAGTACTACCTTTCTTTTCCTCTTCAATTACCAGAGATTGAACCCAGGGCCTTGAGTATGCTGGTACTCACTTTCCCACCGAGCTACATCCCTAGCCCAGTGGCACTACCTTTTAAGGCAAGTATAAATGGAAGCAGATTTTGAGACAGAGGAAATAGTAAAAGGACCTGGAGTAGTCATCTTTTCCCAAGATAGTCAGAGGCCTTGGCCAGTAGCCAGAGGAGCAGCAGTAGATCAATGAAGCTGAGCCTAAAGGTTTGAATCTTGTGCCTAGAAATTAGAAAAGCAGGAAACTATGTAGAACGCATATTGGAGATCCATCCTAAGCTCTGAGAAAAGAGATGGGTAGGGAAGGGAAAGGGGAAGTAAAAGGGAAAAGAGGGAGAAAAGGTAAAGAGAAATTGCTTGTGGGTGGGGAGATGGGAGGGGAAGGAAAGCAAGCTAGAAAAGAGTGATAATAGCTGGCATGACCTAATTTTATTCTCTCAGAAAATGGGGAATGGAATTAGTCTACCAAAAACCAACCCAAATTGATTTTTCTTCCTCCATCCTATCTCAGCTCCTTGACTCAAAGTTAATTTCCATTATTTTCCTTAGTGAATGTGGAAATTTTTCCTTAATTTATCTTCAGTGAAAAAATTTAATGGCATTATTTCAGCAATATTATATTCTCTTTCTCCAGACTTATGTGGTTAGTATTCTTCCTCTTGAGAATTTTTTCTTTTAAGATATGAAATGGCCTTCTGAGTTAATCTAAAGTATTTCATTATTTTTAATTTTCTTTTCCCTGCCAAAGCCTCCCTTTTTAGAATTTGTCTGGTTCTTAAATTGGTACTTTAGAAGAAGAGAAAGGTAGATCTCCAAAACCTTTATAACTAGCTTTAAAATTTGGGCAGTCAGCTAATGAAGACTGAGCATGTGGCTTTTCTGTTACACAAAGCATTGCATACCATGCCTTTCCAGCTGCTAGTTCCAGAGCACACTTGAGAAAAACTTAAGAATGTTCAGATAGCATTATAGTAACTGATCAATTTAATCCATCTTTATTTCATATAATAAAAAGAAAGCATTTGGATCCAAGGATTCAGTGGACATAGGATTATGAAGTTTAGACAGAGTCTTTCAGACTAACCTAACACATTAGCTTCTTCCCACCTTAATATCATTCATATGTCTTTTATTACTATTTTAGTTTAAATATTGAACTGTTAAATATCAACTTTTTGTTTTTGCTTTGGGAGTGTTATCAGAGCCGTGAAATTCGTTTCTAAATCTCGAGTTTAATTAGTTGCTCTCCTCTAGGTATTAGTATACTTAAATTAATGTTAGAAGAAGACTATATAATTTGCTTTAAGAACCTTTAATATTATATGCTAAATAATGAATTTGGAATTTTTAAGCTTTAGTATATTTTACTTGAATCACAGTGTATTGATATTATCTCAAGGAATTGAGAAGTTTAAAAATAGCACATCTTTTGTCAGTAATAACATTTTTCTATTGTTTGAGATCTTTTATTTAAGTAGAATTGAAAAAAATCAATAATTATGAAAATTCGTGAATATATTCATATGGTATATTGTCTAAAGCATTGGTAGTTCTTTATATTTAGACCTATGACAATGGCATACCTTTGATGATACAATAGTATGGTGATTCTGAAAACTATAATTAGAGTCTAACCTGCTATTTCCCACTTCCAACTTTCAGGGATTTTTAAGCAGTTTTAGGCTTGGCTCACATAAAAAAAAATTTTTTATTTATTTTTTTTTATATCACGAAGTGTTGAAATCTAGGGTAAAGAATTACTTTTGTACCTTCTATCATTTATTTAGTCAATCAAAATTGAATGCCTGTCGGGCATGGTGGCACAGGCCTGTAATCCCAGTGACTCAGGAGACTGAGGCAGGAGTGATGCCAGTTCTGTGGATATTGGGTTTGTATCCTCATGGAGTTGAAGAATAAAACTGAAGAACACTGAGGCAAGCAGAACAAACAGAGTTTATTTAAGAAAGGAAAGAAAAGACTTCTGCAGGAGAAGGGAGTTTTGGAGCCAAGAACTCAAAGACAGGGTCCAGCTCATCTCTCTTACAGTCTCAAGATTCTCCCCCTTTGATTAATCATTGCCTTCCCATGCCTGGGAGCAGGGCTCAGAAGCTCTGATCTGATCTAGTCTTTTGTCATAGGCCCATTAGCACCTTTATCAACAGAAGAACTACCTTTGTATCTGCAAAGAACTGCCTTTTTAAGTAGAGAGCTTTGGGTTGGGGGCACAGCAGATGCTCTTTGCCCTCTTTAGAAAAAAATGTCAGCCAATTTCTTCCATAGCGACGCCCATCATTCTGCCTCCACTGACTGCCTAACTCTCCTCCCCAACTTTCACTCATCTCAAAAATGAACAACAAACTTAAAAAGTTTTAATACAAATCAGCTATTTTATAGGGCATCAGTTTTTGTTAACATGATCTTGCTTATATAGAATGCTTGCCAAATAATATTTTTCATTCAAATTTCTAGTTTGTTCATTATTCCTTTAAGCAGACATTTATAGTCGTAGCTTGGGCTACTAGTACAGATTATATAGTCTAGGTGGCTTATAGACAACAGAAACTGAGGCTGGAGCAGTGGCTCAGCAGTTATGGTGCTTGCCTGGCATGTGCTAGTACACGGGTTCAAACCCCAGCACCACATACACAACGAAGTGTCAGAGCAACGAAAGCTACATGAAAAGCTAAATAAAAATTGATGCTCCCCACCCTCTCTCTTTCTCTCTCACTGTCCCTCTCTCTTAAAAAGAAAACAGAAACTTATTTCACACAGTTCTAGAAGGTTAGGAAGACCAAGTTCAAGGTGTAGGCAGATTTGGTATCAGGTGGAGGCCTGCTCCCTGGTTCATCTATGACTGTCCTCTTACTGTATCTTTACATGGCAGAAGGGCCAGGGAAGCTCTCTGGGATCTCTCTTGTATGACTCTACCCTCATGACCTAATCACCTACTAAATGCTCCTCTTCCTAATATATATCACATAGGGGGTTAGGATTTCAACATATGGATTGATGGGAAACAGACATTCAGCCTGGTTCCCCTTTATTCATGTTCTTTTCACATGCAAAATACAGTCATTCCCAACATCCCCAGAAGACTTAACTCATTCCAGAATAAATCCTAAAGTCTAAAATCTAAATATCATTGAAATCAGATGTGAGTGAGCTAAGGCAAATGGCTTTCCAGCTACAAACCTATAAAACCAAGGGTGTTAGTCAGCCTTAGGTCACTATAAGAAACTATTTTAAATAATTAACTTACAAAGAGACAAGGTTTATTTTGCCTCACCATTTTAGAGGTTCCAGTCCATGACCAGGTAGGTTGCTTTTAGGCCTCTGGTGGAAGTACTTGGATGGCAATAGCCAGGAGTGTGTGGTGGAGCAAAACTTCATGGCCAGGAAACAAAACAAATGTGGGGATCAAGTACCCACAATCCTGTTTAAGGGCATGCCCCCAGTGACAAAATAATATCCCACTAGGCCCCACCTCCCAAAGGTACTCCCACCTCTCAGTAGTGCCAAGCTAAGTACCAGTCCTTTAAAAACACACGAACCTCTAGGGGACATTCAGTATCCAAACTATAGCACCAAGCAAGTTTTGTGCTTCCAAAATACAGTGATGGGACAGGCATAGGTAAAATATTCCATTCCAAAAGGGAGCAATAAGAAAGAAAGGAGTAATGAACCCAAATAAGCCCGCACAACAAGGCAGATTTCGGCAGATCTTTTGACTTTCTGCCTTCCAGGCCCACTGGGGTGGAGTTTCTATCTGACACACTGAGCAGGGATCCTGCATTTTGGGACCCACTGGATTGATAGTTCTGCCCCTGTGACTTTGCCAGGCAGCAGTTATGTCCTCAAGGTTCCAGGTTACCCTGGGCCCACAGCTTTAGATGTTCTTTCCCCCTCAGCTTTGGTGGCAGTTGCTTGGTCTGTTGAAAATGTGGCGGTGGTCCCTCCTTTTGAAATCAAGGATGCATCCCTGCTAATCTCTGAATTACCTTCAGGGTCCATAGTTGCCCCCCCCCCCCAAAGAGTAGTGCCCAGTTTCTGCTGAGGCAGCTGATTTTCACACCTATACTAATTTCTTTATTAAACAGTTGCTGGCTCATACCATTAGTATTCTCTTTTAAATGCCTTCTTATTTTTGTGATGAGGATAAGCTGAGAGTTTTCCAAATCTTTACATTCTAGTTCATTTTAGCAAATTATTCTTCTCCTCCTCCCCCTCCCCCCCCCCATCCTCCTCCTCCTCCACTTTCTGCTTTTTTTCCCCCCTTACTACTGGGGACTGAACCTACAGGTGCTTTGCCATTGAGCTACATCCCACCTCTTTTTATTTTTTATCTTGAGACAGGGTCTCAATAAGTTGCTTAGAGCCTAAGTTGCTGAGGCTGGGCTTTAACTTGAGATCCTCCTGCCTTAGCCTCCCAAGTCCCTGGGATTACAAGTGTGTACAACCACACCCAGCCTTTTGCTTAAGAACTCAATAAGTCATTTCTTTGCTCCTGTATTTTACTATAAGCAGTCAGGAGGAAGCAGCTCAACCTTCAGAACTTTGCTTAGAAATTGCTTCAGCTAAATATCCAATTTCATTGCTCAGTCCTACCCTCTGTAAGATCCTAACATATTTCAGCCAATTTCTTTGCCTCGTTGAAACAAAAAGATAACCTCTCCTCTAGTTTTAAATATCGTATTTTTTATTTCCTTCTGAGACTTTATCAGAATGGTCATTATAATATATATTTCTACCAACAATTTTTCAGGATCACTTAGGTGTTTTCTAAAAAGATTAAGGTTTTTTTCTACATTTATCCTCTTTTTTTCCTGAGCCCTTACCAGAATCACCTTTAAAGATTCACTAATAGCAAGGTAGGTTTTTTCCTATCTGCAGCTTAAAACTATTCCTTCATTTATAATCCAGTTCTAAGCCTCTTCCACATTTTTAAGTATCTGTTAGAATACCTTACTGTTTGGTACAAATTCACTGCCTAAGCTTGGGCTGTAATAATAGAATACTGGGTAGCTTTAAACATAAATTTATTTCTCAATTCTGGAAGCTGGGAAGACCAAGTTCAGGAAGCCTATCTAGGGAAGGCTCACTTCTTGGTTCCTAGAGAGCCATCTTCTCAGTGTGTTCTCATATGGTGGTAGGACTGAAGGAGTCCTCTGGGGCTCTTTCCAAGGGCACTAATCCCACACACAAAGGCTCAGCCCTCATGATTTAAGAAAAACCTCCTAATGCCATCACATTAGGTTTTAGGATTTCAACATAATGATTTTGGGGGTGAGGGACACTACAGCACTTGGGGCTTTCAACCAGTCTTGTGATTTAAATATCATCTGTGTATCAAGTGACTTCCAAGTTAAATCTTAGGACTGACCTCTTAAGTCTACATCCACTTGGATAACCAATTGGCATCTCAGACTCAGCATGTCTGACTCAGAAATAGCCATTGGCACCTCCACCTCCTCTTCTAGCACCTTGATTTCTTGATATTGCTTGTTGCTCAAAACAAAACTTAAGAGTGATCATGTGTTTCTCTTTCCTTTACTTCACATGTAGTCTTTTAAACCTATTCTGTCTTCTTTCTAATAAACACTAGTCCAAAACAGCATTCCAGTGGCGTTCCTCCCATCTCTCCTCCCCAGTTTCACTATTTTCACAGAACTCGTCTATGTCAGTCAGGTCAGTGCTCTTCCCCTGCTTATGATTCTCAGGACACCCCCCCCCCCCAGATTAGGCTGTTAGTCCTTCACTGTCCCTCCTGACCTACATTTCACAATCACACTCCCCCACATGCTCAGCTCGCTTCCTCCTTGGGGCCTTTGTCCTAGCTGATCCATTTGCCCAGTACACTCTTCCCCAAGGTTGTCTCCTGTCTGCTGCTGCAGGGACACCCAGTTTCAATGTTACATCTTTCAAAAGATTTTTCTTATCATCATCCCAGTATTATCTCCAGTCATTTCCCATTTTTCGACTCCAGTACTATTTCCTGGAATATGATAGTCTAAGCCATTATTAAGAAATAGTTTTCAAATAAAAACTGTTTTTAGTTTGTGATGCTCCAAGAAGTAAGCACATTATACAAAAAATAATAATTATGTTCTGTCTGAAAATTTGAGACGTTCAGAGTAAAAGCCATTTTATAGGACTTTGTTTTATGTGGTGCTGGGGATCAAACTCAGAGCCTTGTGTGTGCTAGTGAAGTACTCTACCACTGAGCTACAACCCCAGCCCTTAAAGAACTTTTAAAATTGAAATTAGTAACATAAATGGAAAATATTACTTTGCGTTTTTGAAAGGTAAAGTGGTGAGACAATTAATGATGAAATCATATTTCTCCCTGTATTTGAAGGGAAGGGATATTAGTTTTTTTTAACAATTTATCACTTAAAATTTCAATGAACTTTTGAAAAAAAAAAGAATACAGATTGTAAACAATTTTGTGAAATATATCTTGGAAAATGAATTTAAAAATATAAAATCATCTGCCTTCCTTTCAAGTACAAAACCAGATTATTATTAAATCTTCACATTTTCAATGATTATCTCATGTTTATTACTGACCCCAAACTATAACAGTCAATCAAGTTAGTGTTGTGGTTCTTCTCTGCTTGTTTCTCCCTGTAGAAATCTTTTGTGAGTCTCCAGCAGCTTGGTGTAATGCTTTGAATGGTCAGATTGTAGATGTCTGGGAGGAATTTTCAATAGCAATAACTTTTCCAGGTCCTTTAGTAACTATCACCTTTTAAATTGAACTCTGGTTTGTAAGTTCTAGCCTGTAGTCTTTTGCATAGCTAAGTCTGCCAGCCCATAAACATCATACAGTTTAAGAGACTGCAGATAATTTAGACTGTATCTTATATTTCTTTTAGTCTAACTTATTTCTCAGAACTGTTTTCAACTTATTTTCTTATTGAACATATTGTAATTAATGTTCTGTGTTTTACTCTCCCTTTTTATCCTCTTTCTTTCACTTAGTTCATTTCTGAATGTTTCCCTTTATTCCTGTGATCTTTTCTTCATAGCGGCATTCTCTGGGTGAAGCTTTGCATAAATCTATCAACAATGTGAGTGGCACTTACAACTTGTACACAAGGGCATGTTGCACTTTTGATTTTGCATAAATAGCATCACTGCTTTTAAGCTTTAACTTAAATAAAAATATACTTTGAAATTTGACACAGTATGTTTGTTATGGATATTAATTGCTTCTAACTTTCAACTGCTCATTTTTGTATTGCATACATCTACCATGTTGTATTAATAAGCATAATTTTATAATAAAGGCACACATCGCAAACTTAAAATTCATTGTTTTAATGTTAACATTTAAAGATATAGCAAGGGGCTGGAGGGGTGGCTCAGCAGTTTCAGTGCTTGCCTGGCAAGCGCAAGGACCTGGGTTCAAGCCCCAGCACCATGTACACAACTAAGTGTTGGAGCAACGAAGGCCATGTGAAAAACTAAATAAAGTTGTTTCTCTCTTTCTCTGTTGCTCTCACTATCCTTTTCTCTCTTAAGAAAAAAAAAGATGTAGCAATATTTTTTGAAAACTTAACTAGTTGATTATGGAAATGAATATAAAAATGTATTCTTTTGTTAAACTAGTTTATTTTTGAAAAGGTAGTACCAATAGACTTCTTTATTTCAGATAGCTATGAAGGTTCGTGAGGTTTAGAACAAGTTTGCATTAATTTTATAATTATTAACAGAAATAAATTTCCACTGAAACCTTTTATTTACAAAAAGAAAAACTTTTTATTTGTATACCAAACCCATACCTAATTTCTCCTTTAAAAATAATAGAGAGTTAAACATCTTTATAGACTTTCCTTGATACCCTAGAATGTTGGTAAATACTTTTAGCTCTGTGGGCCACAGGGTTTCTATGGCGACTGCTGGGCTGCGTTTGTGTGACACTGAGAGGTGCTGTGGCAAGCAGTGGGCGTGAGACTGTGCTCCAGCATAATTTAATTTACAAACCCGGCTGTAGCTTGCCTACCCTTTTCTAGAGAGATCAAAACTTCAAGTCTGGAGGTTTCCCGTGAAGTTTTCATACTCATATTTTCTCATACATAAAAAACAAAGCAAAATTTCCCTTAAATTTTGTTTGCTTGTTTGCAGTACTGGATATTAAACCCAGGGGTACTCTACCTTTGAGTTATACCCAAGCCCTTTCTATTTTTTTATTTTGAGACAGGGTCTCGCAAAGTTGTCCAGGCTGAGGGAATTTACAGTTCTCCTGCCCAAGCATCCTGAATAGCTGGATTAAAGGCGTACTTACTGCATCCACCAGAAATGAAAAAATTTTACCTACTTTTCACATTCAACTTTTCTTTCTACAGAAAAGAAATTATAAATATGTAAATACATTTAGTATAATTTTATTTAATGTATTGAAAAATAAGCAACAAATATTTGTCTCAACATACAAAAAGGCTACCTTTAGTAATTCTTTTTAATGGTCATATGGAACACAGCAAGACTTTTGGCATAATAATTTCAATGGCATGTTATTATCAATCTAATTCATATGTATGACATTATCTATTAATTGAGATAGAAATAAAAACCCAAATGAGATGAGATTTTTAAAAATGAATTTAATTATCCTTCAGAATATTTGTGGCAGCATAGTCATTTTT
>PVKS010011516.1:0-44860 GCA_004027875.1 Aplodontia rufa | reverse complement strand
GTGCTTGGCAGGTGTGTCAACCAGTGGGTATGACTGTGCTCCAATACAGCTTAATTTTCAAAACAGCTGCTAGTGTGTCACGCCTTTCCTAGAGAGATCAAAGCGTCAAGTCTAGAGATGTCCTGTTAAGGCTAGACTTCAAGTCCCGACATGACCCACCCTCTCTGTACCCAGCCTCCTGTGTAAAACGCCCAGCACCTAGCAAAAGGTTTCATCTGTGTACAGCATCTTTAAAAAACAAGTGGTTATCAATACATTTCTTTTTTGTAGATACTTTCTAATTAGTTTTATCTCTGAATGAGAACATGATTGGGAACATATTTGGAAAATGTCTTTAGGAAATTATGAAGAGTTATTGTGTTTCTTAATTGATGAACTGTTCCCAAATCTTTTAAAAAATAACAAAATATGAATTTTTGAACAAAATTTTTTTCAGAATGACAATTTCTCAAACTTAAATTTACTTTTCTTAAGTAGACTCTTCAGTAACAACAAATTAGTGGTTAAAAATAAATTAAAATATTTGAATACCTTCAAATGTTATATGTGAGCATTTACATAAGTCATTGATGTATTACTATTCTTTGGTGTATTGTTATATCCTCTTCTATGCCTAGGTTAGCAGTTTTAATGTTAATTTATATGTTTGGAAGCATTTGACTCAATATTAACATCTTACAATTAAATTATTGAGACTTCCTTATCCCAGTTAGTACAACTACCTACCTCCTTTAACATAAGGATTTCCGTTTAGTCCCAGAACAAATTCAAGAGTAGAAAGAAATAAAAGCGGGGAGAGTCAAGGAACAGTAATTGCCATAGAAGGTGTGTGTATTCATTAAAAATAATGGGTCAGGGGGAGCCAGGCATAGTGACCCAAGCATGTAAGTTCAAGACCAGCTTGACCAACATAGACCTTATCTCCAAAATAATAATAAAAAATAATAAAGCAAAGCAAAATGGGGTATATCTAAATACCATATGTACCATACGAATGTTATTGTGAAGGAGAGGAAAAAACTGTAAGCATAAACTCATTGGACTTTCTAAAGGAAAGGTTACTATCAATAAATAATCCTTGATCATACTAATTTTGAGGAAACTACAAAGTTTGGGTCTGTGGAAACTGTTATATCTACACCTGCAAGTCAGAACACCTTCATGGCTTCACATTTGAAGTAGTAGTACTTCTCTGATACAGATGAAATATCAGTCCCCTTCGGAACCTCTAGAGGTCTCTGTTTCCACTGCTTTGGACAATAAGCACTGATCTTGAAGTATGCCCCATGACCACCAAGAAATTTCTGTGTGGACATAGCCAATATCGTATCAGATTGTGGCAGATATAAACTCTATATGTAGTGAAAATCACCTAGTAATTTACACATAATGTGGTTAAAGTAAAAGAAAACAACCAGTTATATCAAGGCAGACATCAGGCATTACAGTCTGCAGAGATGCATAACATTAACAACACTCATTTCCTCTTGGGATTGGGATTTGGTAAGGAATGGGAATGAAGAGACTTTACTTCTTATTTTGTATACTTATATATTTTTCAGGTATTTTTTTTAGCAATAAATGCTTTTACATTGATAATTAGGAATAAAAATATGTTGGACCACCTGGGCCCAATTCCATAATCTCAAAATAGATTAGAGTGTAGGCAACTGTATTTATTAAAACCTACAGACTGTTCTGCTACACAGCCAGGTTTGAGAACCACATAGAACATACTGCCTTAAGATGTATTTTATTTTTGAGAACATATTATTTGTATACTTTTTGTATTCTTTCATTTCTACAGTCAAACTGATGGGGGGAGGGGCTCCAACATTGCATAAGAACTTAAAGGTTGTAGGTTAAATGTACATAATTGATGACAATGGCCCATGTGACATCCTATCATATCCAATACTTCAGATCTAATGTTTCAGTTTTATTTTGAAGGAGCTCTGTAAGCACCATATGGAGGCACAGAATCCTTGTGAGAATGCTCTAGAGAAGAAGATAAAACTTCTCTTTCTTTAAAATTATCCATATATTTTGAATTTTAGTTTTTTCATTGTAACATTTTTATAAAATTGTCTTCAATATTACATTTTCAAAAAGATAGCAATACTTTATTTTCAAAAAGATACTACTATTTTTAAGTGAAGTCAGAAATTAGCCATTACTGTCAGTGTAATTTAGCCTTTATATGTGAAAAATATCGTACCTTTCAATCAGTAGGAACTATTATATAAATCATATCTAAATTGCTGTGGTAAGACTTTTAAAAATAAGGATTAATTCTTTTCTGAAATTGATTCTATACAATTTATTTCAAAATGGATAAAAATATTAATTTTGAAGTTGTAACAAATGTATAGAAATATGTACTACCTAATTTGAATATACTATACAATTCAAAGCAATTACTATTTTTTATTCATTTATTTAACAAATGCCTCTCTATATATTCTGTAATTCTATAATGAAAGTAATGATCAAGGTTGCTCAAATCTTCTAATGCAAAGTCCATCTTTGTTCTCAGTTGTTTTGAATTAATGAAGCTTTATTATTAATACATACTTCCATAAAGTATAAAATATATTAAAAATGACTGTTTAAAGTATAGCTATTAAGCATTAGCTCATTTTACATTGCTTTGCTCATTGTCTTTTAAAATGCCATGTAATTTTTATGCTGAATAAAGGCTGATTTATTTATTGTGATTCTACTAATTTATTTGTGAAAAATAAATGTGAGTTTTGATACTGCATTGCATGATTAAGGCTTTGTGCATATCATTCACATTAATGTCTTGAGCATGAATTAAAAAATTTTAGATAGCCTTTTTATTTTGGTGTGCTTTCCAAAGTTAAGAATATAAAAATAAGTGTATATGAATACTAAATTACATGATAATGTCTTTCTGCATATAGTTTATATTATTTTCTTGAGTATAGATTCAAAGACTAATCATACGTCCTAAATTGGAAAATATTATTTTGGAGTTCTTTCAAGGTAAAGTATATTGTAATGCAGTAAAATATTTAATAATGTTTCATTTTAGCTGGAGAAGTTTAAAGCTTTAGATTTTAAATGCATAACTATTGTATATTACTGTGATATTTTATTTATTCACTTTAATGTTACATTTCTTTGTAAGTTTCATCCTTAAGTAGTTCAAGAGGGAATGGTGACTCAACAGTTGGAACACTTGGGTGGCATGCGCTAGCACCGGGGTTCAAACCTCAGCACCACATACACAAAGGAAGTGTCCATTTCCCAAATTAACATAATTTGACAATATTGTAGTGAAATTGACACAATGTGAGATAAATTTTAAAATATGTATACTGCTATGGAATGGTTAGCTTCTTACAAACCTAAGTGCCTACAGTTAGAAGTTGGATTTAGGGTTACTGTCAGGCAAAATGGTGCTTTTGTGCAAAGAAGAAAATTATGCCCGTTCTGTTGGGATGGACACAAAATTATACCAGGGCAGAGAGCATGGAGAGCAAAATGCTAGGTAAATTGTAGTCCCTACTTGGTCAGGTGCCAGAGAATATCTTGAAGAATATCAACGATTATCTTAAATGTAACATGCACTTTTCCCAACTTTCCTATATATACTCTAAGCAGTTATCACTACAGATGACTAGGTAGTCACCACGGGGCACACTCTGAGGCCAGGACTGGGGTTGAACTTGGAAAAAGAATGCATAGGTGCCTTTTCTATTTCAAGAACAAGCTGACTGGAAAAGTTGGACATGGTGTACACTCCTATAATCCCACTGGCTCAGGAGGCTGAGGCAGGAGGATCACGAGTTCAAAGTCAGCCTCAACAACAGCCAGGCCCTAAGCAACTTAGCAAGACCCTGTCTCAAAAATAAAACATTAAAAAAAATGGGCTAGGAATGTGGCTCAGTGGTTAACCACCCCACAGTTCAATACCTGGTGCCCAAAGAAAAAAAGAACCAAAGAACCAGATGTCTGGGAAGAGAATTGCTTTACCACTTACACGTTAGTGTTTTAAAGCATTTTTGTTGCCTATTATCCTTTTATTATTTACCCTTTTTTTTTTTCCTGGGATGTCCTTAATATTTGTTTCATCCTGTTTCTCCTTGTATAAAATGGTGAGAAACTACATAGAATATTTCCTACTCTACAAGTATGGCTTGAGATGCAGCTGTGACAATTCTCACATAATTTCCACATTGGCAGAGCTCTTTTCAAACTCTAAATCATGGGTTCTGTTACCCTTTAGAGGTATAGGGAATTGTATTGCCCAGACCCAGAGCTTTACAGTTCCTCCTTGACTCTAAACATAAAATAACCTCTGAAATCTTACATTTGCATAGAAATTAAAAAGTAGAATTCATAAGCTTTTAACAAGTAAAGCCACTTCATTGGGAATACATTATAACAGATTGTCAGTTGTATCATTTCTCACCAGTGCTTGACTGTGTCCATAGGAGTATATGCTAACCTTTACAACTAATCTTGATTTATAACTTTGTCCAAAATCCTTTCTTACAACTGGTGATCCACCTAAGCTCACTACAGTCTATGGCTGTTTCCTGCTGCTTTAAAGGGAGATAGCCCTTGCTTTTGACCTTTCCTCTTTTCCAGTGAGTGTTTCTTTCCTCCTTTCTTGTTTTGCATTTCTGGTAAGACCCCACCCTTTCTCTGTCTTCCAATGTGCCTTCCCTTGTAAGACAAGTAAGGCAGCCTATATCTGCCATCCATTGATCAAAGTAAAGTCTTTTCCTATTACAAAAACTCTCTTTAAAATGAGTTTCCTCTTCCCTTGACTTTCTTGGCCATGGAAAATGTTCTACTGTACATAATCACAAAGGGTTCTTAAGTTACTAATGGAACTTACTGCTTTTTATCTGGTTCCCCGAAGTTCCTCTTGGTCTCAGACTGAGCCTTACGTGAAAATATAAATAGATAAATTAAATGATTTCATTAAATGCTGCATATATGAATGTGTATAATATATACATATACACGTTTTTGATTCTTATAAAATATTTCATTTTAAGTTTTTAAAACTTCCAGAAACAATGCTAACATTAGGGCTGATGTTTATTTTCAAAAGGAGTAACAAAACAGTTTTCCATAATGAAAGAAAGTCACCTGATGTTACTATAAAAACATAATTCCAGGAGGGAGGTAGAGGGGTGTGGGGGGGTGGATACTGAACAAATTGTATTTGTGTGCATCTAAGAATAGGTGACAACTAATCCCATCATTATGTAAAACTATAATACACTAATAAAAATAAATTGAGGGAAAAACTAATTTTATATATATATATATATATCTCCATCCATCCATCCATCAAGGTTGAGGGATGTTTTGTGAATTTTTCTTAGTTTCTTATAGTGCTGGGGATTGAACGCAGAGGAGCTCTGCCACTGTGCTACATCCCCAACCATTTTTTTTTCCTTTTTTGTTTTTTTAGGCAGGGTCTTGCTAAGTTGCTAAGGCTGTCCTACCTCAGCCTCCCAAGGCACTGTGCCACTGTGCCTGGCATGTTTGTGATTTTTTTTTTAAAGCTTAAATGTTTGAAAATCCTTTGAACTAAATCAAAATTCAAAACTTTCAAAAATGAAACTTTGAACAATTTTTTCGCACAAGGAATCTAAATTATAAACTGATAAATCTTTTCAGGAGTAAGTCTTTAATTCTCAAACAATTTTAGCTAATATTTATTGAATTGTTCACAGGGACTGTTCTAATGAATGTATATAGTAACAATTATCACACAGTGGTGAAGTGATAAAACTTAACTATATTACTTTAGTTCTTCACAAATAATTGCAAATTAACTTTTCATACCATCTCCTTGAATGACTATAACCTTATAAATATATTATTTGTCTTCTGTTTAAATGCATGTTATTGACTTTGTTATGTTGCAAGATAGTGTTCATTGAATTTCTAAATGTGGGCTATAGTGTTCCTTAGATAGTTTACAAACAAGACAACTACTAAAAATAGAATTTAAAATGGTAATATCTCAAGATTAGATTTTATTGTAAAGCATTTTAAACTTTCTTAAAGCAATTATTTTATAAATATCTTTGAAATGCTTTTTCCCCTTAGATTAGCAATTTGTGAAATATGCCTTGTATTTATGCTGCATTGTGTACCGCTCTGTGCCTAGATTTCCTTGCTGAAACAGAACCTGGAAATGCAGCTTTCCCAGTCTCAGACTTCTTTGCAACAACTGCAAGCCCAGTTTACACAAGAACGACAAAGACTTACCCAAGAGCTTGAAGAGTTAGAGGAACAACATCAACAAAGGCATAAATCCTTAAAAGAAGCACATGTTCTTGCATTTCAAACTATGGAAGAAGAAAAGGAAAAGCAACAAAGAGTAAGTTTAATATGATATGTGTTCAAATGTAATCCAACTGTCTAATGATAATTAGCCTTCAAATTCTTAAGAATTCCGTTTTTTGCTTGAAATATTATGCGTTGTTATTTAAATGTGTTTCCCAGGATTCAACTTCATATAAGAATCAGAGTGATTAAACATATACACTATCATGCTATTCCAGACAAAATAAATTGGAACCAATATTTTACTTATTTCTGATCATAATACCAAAATTCATACACCCTCTGCTTTGTGATATAGCTAATAGTGATGAAATGAATTCAATTAAATCTTTAGCATGGTTCTGCTGAATGTAACAGTTCTAATCATTTAGTACTGTTTGTATTATAGTCATCTTTCATCAAATTTTTAAATTTTGTCTTTGAGTCTACAAAAAGTAAATGTATCCAAGAGATTTATTTTTTTATCCCAGATTTTGTCTTCATATTTTCCCACATGTACAAAAAATTCATAATGAAAAGAAATTGGAGACATTTGAAAATATTATAATTTCCTTATATGCAGTCCCAAAGGGTCTATGAAAAGTGTTGTGACACCAACAAACTCAGATAGGATTCAAATCAGATTGTTACATTGTTACATCAATCATAATATTGTATGCCAGAGTCTCAACTATCTTTTACTCACTTCTGTTTTAAAATGTTAGTTAGACGTAGTCTTAGTCTGACCAGTTTTATTTTAATTTTCTTACACTGTATTTTTCAGTTTCTTCCAAAGACCATTTTGCATTAAGATAAAAAAATTTTTTATTAGTTCGACATAGTCTTAACATATTGGAGGGAATGGTTGTTATATTTTCATGCATACATGAATATTGACATAGTGAGATAGTAAGTTAAGGCTGATCCTAGACCAGGATCTACCCCTCTTCATTCATTCCCCAAACTCATTACTCCTCTGTAATCCTACCATACTATAGTTTGAAATGAACATATACATGTATAATAATTGTTGACATTTCTGAGGTCCTCTGCCTGCCTATGTATAGCTAGGCTTCTAATGGGTGTTGAGTATTCCCCATTGTATTGATAACCCTCTTGTCCCTCCCTCCCCTCCTTGCCTTCCTCCCTTGTCCCCCCATCTTCGTAGGTATGGTTCCCTCAGCTTATGTGGAGTTTCAACTATAGTGAGTTTATAGCTTAAACTCAGCTGATTATCATCTTGTCTTATGTTTTACACTAGCTTCCACATGTACGAGGAAACATTTGGCCCTTAAGTCTCTGAGTTTGGGATATTTCACTCAACATAATTTTTTCCATTTCCATCCATTTGGCTGCAGAAGCATGATATCGTTCTACTAGCAGAGTAGAACCATATATATATATACACGTATAAATACACACACACCACAGTGAGGGGCATCTGGGTGGGTTTGATAGTTTAGCTATTATAAATTGAGCTCCTATAAACATTGATGAAGAACACAGTTTTACTAACAAAAATTTTCTCAGATACAGTTGTTTCTTAATCTTTTATATTACATTAAAAGTTATTCAATGAAGAAATTGTATATCTTCTTTTAAAAAAAGAGATAGGGACAGTGAGAGAGAGAGAGAGAGAGAATCAAACTTTTTATTTAGTTTTTCATGTGGATTTCATTGCTTCAACACTTTTTTTGTGCTGGGGTTTGAACCTGCTTCTTCATGTATGCCAAGCAAGTGCCGTCACCACTGAGCCACCTATCCAGCCCTGAAGTCATATTTCTTTAAAAAAAACCAAAACTATTAATGTGCTTACATAATATGTTGTCATATATGGATCTTGTCAGAAAGTCAAAGAAGTTCCTTTAAAAAAATTACACATAAATCAATAGCTTTCCTATACACTAATAATAATAAAACTGATGAAGAAGTCAGGAAATCAGTCCCATTCAAAATATCTTCGAAAAAAATAAAATACTTGGGAATTAACCTTACAAGGGAAATCAAAGATCTCTTCAATGAAAACTATCGAACATTGAAGAACGAAATCCAAGATGACCTAAGAAGATGGAAAGATGTCCCATGCTCTTGGATAGGCAGAATTAATATAATAAAAATGGCCATTCTGACTTTTAGAGTAATAGGGGGATGGCTCTCTAGGATACTTGGAGGTGTAGGGAGGGGGATGGGGAAGGGAGGAGGGTATATGAAGAACTCATAGGAGTCTGGAGATTGGGAAGATGGGGGAACCATCCCAGAAGCCGATGTCATTCCTCCACGAACTACCCATTTAACGCATGAGTTCTTCTGGGGGGAAACTGCAACAGGTAAAACCCAAGGTGGTTATCCAGGTTTTGGCTTTTCCCCTGGATAACAAAGTTTATATCCATTGATTGCTAATGTTTTGATAATGTTTCCCCCTCAATTGTATTTCTATATACTTCTAATAAAAAAAAATACTAAAAAAAATGGTGAATATGAAAAAAAATATACATATAAATATTTGTCTCTTTGTAGATAATACAAACTACTGAAGATTAGCTCCTGAATATTGTGAAACAATTTTATTTATGGCCAATGCATAATAAAGTGTATAAGAGTAAAAAAAAAACTTGCTATACGGAATCAATTACCAAAATTGCCCTATTATGGGGTCTGGAGAATTTTTCTGTTATAGTCCCAACTCTGGAACACCTGCAATATAATAAAGCATGCTTCCTCTACTTAAAAAAATAAATAAATAAAAATAAAATAAAAATGGCCATTCTACCGAAAGCTCTATATAGATTTAATGCTGTCCCTACAAAGATAATGTCGTTCTTTACAGACATAGAAAAAGCAATTCTCAAATTCATTTGGAACAATAAGAAACCAAGAACTGCCAAAACACTACTAAGCAAGAAAGACGAAATAGGTGGTGTTGCCATACCAGATTTAAAACTATACTACAGAGCAGTAGTAACAAAGACAGCATGGTACTGGTATCAAGATAGGAAAGAAGACCAATGGACTAGAATAGAAGGCCCTGAAACAAACTCTCAAATCTTTAAACATCTGATTTTTGACAAAGGGGGACAAAATATTACATGGAGGAGAGACAGCCTAGCCTCTTCAATAAATGGTGCTGGACAAATTGGACAGCCACTTGCAGAAAGTTGAAATTAGACCCATATCTTTCTCCTTGTATGAGAATCAAATCAAAATGGATCGAGGAGCTAGGAATTAAACCAGCTCTACCTTGCAAGTGATGGAAGACAAATTAGGTCCAACACTTCAGCATTTGGGAGTAGGCAAAAACTTTCTCAACATGTTTCCTAAAGTGAAGGAAGTAAAGTCAAAAAGCAGTGAATAGGATGCCATAAAGCTAAAAAGCTTTTGTACTGCCAAGGAAACAATCAAAAGAGTCAAGAGGCTGGGGCTGGAGCGGTGGCTCAGTAGTTACGGTGCCTCCCTGGCATGCATGAGGATGCGAGTTCAAACCCCAGCACCACATACACAATGGAGTATCTGAGCAACAAAAGCCACATGAAAAACTAAATAAAACTGATTTAAAAAAAAAAAAGTGTCAAGAGGTTTCCTACAGAAATGGAGAGAATCATGGGCTATGGTTCCTCGGACAGGGGACTCATATCCAGAATCTACAAAATCCTCAAAAATCTCAACTACAAAAACACAAACAACCCAATCAATAAATGGGCCAAAGAGCTAAATAGAAACTTCTCAACAGAGGACACTGATCAAGCCAATGAATACATGAGAAAGTGCTCTAAATCACTAGTAATCAGAGAAATGCAAATGAAAACTACATTAAGGTATCACCTCACACCAGTCAGAATGGCAAAAATGAAGAAAATAAACAATAATAGATGCTGGAGGGGCTGTGGAGAGATAGGCACACTGTTGGTGGAACTGCAGACTGGTACAGCCCCTCTGGAAAGCAGTGTGGAGAATCCTCAAATACTAGAGATGAGCCCACCATATGATCCTGCTATTCCACTCCTGGGTATTTTTCCAGGGGATTTAGAATCAACACATTATAGTGACACAGCAATATCTATGTTCATAGCAGCTCAATTTACAATTGCTAAATTATGGAAACAACCCAGATGTCCCTCACTGGATGAATGGATCCAAAAACTGTGGTACATATATACCATGGAATTTTACACAGCAATTAGAAACAATGATATTGCAGCCTTTGAAGGTAAATGGATGGCTATGGAAGAAATTAATGCTGAGTGAAATCAGCTTAACCTAGAGAACCAAGGGTTGAATGTCTTCATTCATCTGTGGAGGCTGGAACTAAACCCTGGCCCTTGAGAAAGGTGATCTATTATCATGTGTTAAATCCAGATAAGGTGTAATGTTACACAAACTAATACATTTTTAGAGACTTTGTGGGAAGGGGAAGGGGGAGGGATAAGGGTGAGTAGTTGGGGGGGCACTCTTGGGGGTAAATCTAATCTTCAGAATCTATATTCATTTTATATTATTTTGTTAAAAACTTGTATGGTTGTTCAAAAAATAAATTTCTCAATAAAAAAAAATTAGGCCTGATTGGAAACAGTTATTCCTTGGGCACCACTTATGAGTTGGAATAACATAGCAGCTCTTATGTCAGTACTTTAAGTTTACAGTCTTTTATCACTTAACTTGAATCAAATCTCAAAAGAAGTCAGAACCTGCAATTTTACTGTACCATCATTAAATAGTCAAACTCCCAACATTGTAAAGTCTTTTATTTTACATATATTAAAAGCAATCATGCTTTATTATTCAGAAATAAAATATTTTTAACATAGCATAAGTACTCAAACTCAAAAAATTTTTAAATGGTATTTTAGGGTAGTTATTAGAGAAACACAGCTCTAGTTATCTGTATCTTTTGCAAGATTGCTTCCTTTTAGAAATTATAGTAAACTTCAATCTCTAAACTTGCAGTACTCTGAGCTCTTTTTTTTTCCTGTGTCTTTATCTTTCTTAGTCTTAGCCACATGTGGTCTATTCTGTCTGGCTAGGCTTTTTAAAGTAATTATATAAAAGCCTTTAGTTTTCTGTCCCATCTACCTACTCTCAGAGATGTTGCTTTTTCACACACATGGAGGAGCAAAGAATGACTGTACAAAATAGCTGCAAGCTATTTGATAAGTTAAAAAAGCCCTCCCTGCTCTTTTCCCAACAAGAAGGAGTTCTTTTCTTAATGATGCTCTCCTCTGGCCCTTTCCTAAGTCTAAGTGTGCCCACAGAGGAATTATTCATTAGTTTTAGGTAGTTTACACACCTTAGCAGCTTTAGAAAATGATTTTGTTTGAAAACTGCTATAGGTAAAAAGTTCATATTTCCAATCAAACAAGATATGTTGAGTCAAATTGGTTTGATAGTGATGCATTTATTCTACTAAAGTGATCCTTCTATTTGTTTTTCTTATGGCGATTATTCTTATATCTAACTTTTTGAAAATACTTTGTACTTTTTAACTAATAATTGAGTTTTGGTAACTATTTTCAATCTTATTTGCATTTTTCCCTGTATTCTAGCATAATAATTTGAATTTGCTTCTCCTGCCCAGGCTCTTGAAAATCATTTACAACAAAAGCATTCTGCAGAGCTTCAGTCATTGAAAGATGCACACCGAGAGTCGATGGAAGGCTTCCGGATAGAGATGGAGCAGGAACTTCAGACTCTTCGGTTTGAACTAGAAGATGAAGGAAAGGCTATGCTTGGTATTTTGGAAGGGTTGTAATGTTGTCTTATGTATTTGTACATTCTTCCACTTTAAGATTCAATGTGAGGTTACAGTTTTATTTTTAAATTTTGAAGCATCAAGAAACTAAGTGCATGACATTTTATTTGAAGAGACAAGTGAGGTGCAACGAGTGGGTAGAATACAAAGTTCAGCCGGATTCTCTGTATTCTATGAAAGCAATATCGACTGACGCCTCCATCTGTCCACTTGGGACTAGAGTTAGGACATTCAGGCATCTCAGAAATCAGTCAGTCTAATGGAAGCACGTGTCTTCAGACTGCAAGGTCATATTGGTTTTTCCTCTTCAGAATCTTTTAATGGGAAAAATCATGGTTATGTCTGCCATTTCACCGAGGTATATTTCATATGGGGTTTCATAAAGAATTGAGTTTTGAAGAAATCCAGGTATGTTTTTAAGGGTCTGCTTTGGGTTTTGTTTTTTTGTGTCATTCAGCAACTTGTCACTCCCAGCATTCCATTTTCTACTGTTTGGTTTTATTCCAAATTCTCCTGATATTTTTGTTGCATGTTTGTCACACTTCGGTGCATATTCTTTCCTAGTACGAATTGGGAACAAAGAGGAAGAAGTGTTGTGAATGTTTTAGGCCTCAAAGGGAAAGCCTTTTGACCCTCTTCTTGTCTTTACTGCTGTTGGGAGTCCTAGACCAAGTCAGTACCTTTCTCTCTCCTCTTTCTCCCTGAAAAGCCACTCTGATTGCACAAAAGGCATATTAAGTGTGAACATTTATTAAAGTTCTGTGAAATACTAATTACATGCCAGAGACTGTGCTAAGCAAAGAGAAATAAAAAACGAAATTCTACTCTTTATAGAGCTGATTGTCAAAAGCAAAGGTGACATTATTAATTATGGGCAAAGGGCGTCTAGAGCCATATCACCATGAATGTGCCTAACCTGGCCTGCTCTTGGAAGCTAAGCAGGATGGGGTGTGGTTAGTACTTGGGTAGGAGAATTGTGGCCAAAGAGGAATACATAGTTTCCACAGCTATGTGAGGAAAGTAAAAACAGGCCAAGTATTAGAACTATTATTGTTTAGTTCACTGAATCATTATTTAAACATCTTTTTCATAACAAAAGGAGTTTTGAGATTTTTTTTAAAAATTCATTTGTTTTAAAGTAATTGTAGATTCATATCTAGCTTTAAGAAAGAATACAAGAAAAAATCTCTTATATCCTTTATCCAGTTTTTCCCTTGGTGTGATGTAAACTGTGATACAATAATACAACCAGTATATTGACTTTGATACTGTCAAGTTACAGAATATTTCCAGCACTATGAGGATCCCTCTTACTTGTAGCCACACCTACTTCCCTTTCCTTCCTACCTGTAATTCCTGGCAATCATTTATGTATTCTCCATTTCTATAACTGTCACTTTAAAATACAGTCAGTTTTATATATGGAATAATATAAGTATTTAACCTTAGAGATAGGCGTTTTTCACTCAGCATAATTTTCATGAGTCATCCAGGTGGTTTTGTGTATCATTGTTTGTTTCCTTTCATTGATGCATACTATTCCACAGTAAGGACACTACAGTTTATTATCCTTCACCCATAAAAGTCATCTGGACTTTGAGTTTTGGCTGCCACAAATAAAGCTCCAGTAGGGGCTGGAGCAGTGGCTCAGTGGTTGGAGCACTTGCCTGGCATGTGCGAGGACCTGAGTTCAAACTCTAGCACCACATACCCAACTAAGTGTTGGAGAAACATGGGCCAGAGTTAAAAATAAAAGTTGATTCGTTCTTCTCTCTCTTCCTCTCCCTTTCTCTCTTTCAAATAAATAAACAAATAGTTCCAGTAAAGATTTAGGTGCAAGTCTGTGTGTAAACATAAGTTTTCATTTCTCTGGGACAAGTTCCCAGGAGTGCAGTTGCTGGGACTCATGTTAGTTACATGCTTAGTTTTTTTTTTTAATGCCAAAATGTTTTCCAGAGGGGCTGTGCCATTTTATGCCCCACTGAGTATTATATGAATGACCCAGTTTCTTCATATCCTAGCCACTGTAATAAGAGAATAGTGATAGCTCATTGTGGTTTTAATTTACATTTTCCTAATGATTAGATATTGAACATTTCTCTGTTCTCATTTGTCATCTATATAGCTTCTTTTCTAATTGGATTATCTTTACTTTTGAATTTTGAGCATACTTTATGTATTCCTTTTTTAGAGAAAGAGTCAATTTTTATTTATTGTTTCATCTGGTTTTTATTTAGCACTTAATTGTGCTAGAGTTCAAACCTGGGTCCTCGTGCATGCCAGGAAGCGCTCTTCCACTGAGCCATCTTTATAGCCCTCTATATTCCTTTTTTTTTTTTAATTGAGGAGTACTCTACATTCCTGACACTAGTTCATTGTTATGATCCTTCAGGTCTGTTTTTACCCCTATCCATTCCACTGAAACTGCTCTCCCTGAGGTTACCACTGACTTTTTTTTAAAGGGGGGGGGGAGATGGAAAGAAAGAGAATCAGTTTTATTTAGTTTTTCATGTGTCTTCGTTGCTCTGACACTTAGCTGTGTATGTGGTGCTAGGGTTTGAACCCAGGTCCTCCCGCATGCCAGACAAGCGCTCAAACCATTGAGCCACCACTCCAGCCCCTAAAAATCTAAACCATTGTCACTTACTAGGTGTGATACTTTGGGCCCCTTTGACCACCTCCTTCTTGAATCTTTCCTGCTTGATGTCCATAATGCTATATATCTTCATGGTGTTCTTAGTTTTTTGACATCTACCCTTTATCTCATTTACATTTCTGTTTCCTCATGCATTCATTAAGTATTACTATTTAGCAAGATTCAGCCTCAGGCATCGGGTCTATTTTTTAGTCCTCAGTCTTTCCCTTATTGATTGGATCTATAAACCTGGCTTAAGCCAGTATGTACTGGGACTCCAAATTTGTATTTCTACACCAAACATCTTTTCTTATACATAGATTTGTATTTATTACTACATGTTTGATAGATATTCCATCTCATACTTAACAGTTTAAAATATGAGCTCACCATGTCCCTACACTGCAAAATGTATCTCCATTCCTGGACCTCCCACTCTGATTAATAAAATCACCATTTCTTCAGTTGTCAAAACTGAGAGAATAGGGTTTCATCCAACTTTTTTTTTTTCACTGCCTCATCCTGTTTGGTAGTTTCTCTTTTTCAGTACTTCTTTCATCTGTTTCCTCATCGTTAGTCCTTTTGCCATACTTAATTCATGGTCATATCATTTCTCACCTGGATTATCGCCATTTTTGCTGGTGTCTCTTCCTGCCGTGCATTCTCCAGCCTACAGTCAGGGTAAGCTTTGTAATGCTTAAATCTCACGTTGTGACTCCCAATTCAAATCCTTCAGTGATTCCCCATGTCCTACCTCAGTGCCCAGCATGTTTTTCTTTAAAGAAACCCTTAATAGCAGAAGATGTGAATTTATGCTCTAGGCAGACGTCTTGAGAGGAACCTATTTTGCCTTGCTACAAGCACATTTCTTCAAAGTTTCTGTTTTAGCTTTGAAATTTATAGATTGTATATAAATTACCCATTTATATCTCTTCATATTTTCATATTAAGATAAAAACTAATGACTTTCCTAAAAATCATAAAGTAAAATTCACATTTGAGAAAATGACCATGTGTATTCTTCCAGGCTCCTTTAGGGGTATAATTGCCACTCATCCCGGTGGACCTAAAGTTCAAGTGAAAATCATTGTGTGCTTAAACTCTCTCGGACTGAGTTCCTTTTTGGTCCAGTATCACTATGTGCACTGCCGCCTCCATCATACCAGCTCTCTTACAGTTTGCCAGATCGGCCAGATTTCTCTGTTTTTATGTATGCTACTCCTTGATGAATGCTTTTTCTCTTTCTCTGCTTGGAGTCTTTTTGTCTTTCGACTCAGTTACTGTGCCAGTCCCTTTGTGATAGCATCCCCACTTTTTCCTACTCCCAGGACATCTCTAATAATCCACTTAATACCCTAGCATGATACCTGCCTTTCCCACTTGCGCAGTTACAAGGGCAAGGTCATATTTTATTCTCCCTTAGAATAGTGTTTGGCATTCAGTAACTGGATTGTATGAAATAATCAATTCTAAACTCAAATTAAAGTAATTACCTACAGATCTGTAAAAGCATTTACATTTACCAGTGCCTAACATCTTTCAGAGATGTTGTGGAAGAATTCATACCTGTGTGGCCTCCTAAATATTTGTTAGGTACCATTCAACCCCTAAATTTTATTATTCTAATAGTGAAATAGAAGAGGTGAAAACATTTCATCTTCATTAGCACTTTGTTTTTAAACTAAACACATATATATTAAAATACCTTCATCACTTAGCATTTGAAATTTTTTTATATCTTCATCAAAGCTAGGTGAACTTAAGTTTCAGAATAATATATAACAATCTGTATTTCAATTCGTGATAGTTCTTAATAGTCCCTTAATAATTAATGGGCATATATAAGTGTCCTACTTTGAGATAATATTCTGTAACTTTTATAATTTTTACCTAAAGTATTGATATTTTGGAATTTATTAAGCTTTTTTCTTTGCATTCCAGCTTCCTTACGCTCAGAACTCAATCATCAACATGCTGCTGCAATTGATTTGTTACGACATAATCATCAACAAGAATTGGCAGCTGCTAAAATGGAGTTAGAGAGGAGCATAGACATCAGCAGAAGACAGGTAAGTAAGAATTTTCTGTTCAGAGATGGCTCCTGAAATGAGTGGACTCAGCGTTCACAGTTTTCTGAAAATTATTCTGCAGTCACTATTTTCATTAGTTATTATTGACTATGTGGTGAAGAATTTTATTTTTCAAGGGAAGTAATTCTATTTTAGTATATTAGTCATAAAATTAGATTTTATTTTATGACCTTTAATTGAATATTTTCAATTTTATTCACATCTTTGGAAAGTGAATTGTGAAATATAAATAATCTGAAAAGTCAGGCCAGCACTACCCAGTAGAACTATCCATGGTGGTGGATTTTGAATGTGTGTTGTATCTAAAGTAGTCAGTAGCCATAAGGGCCAAATATGTCTAGTGCAACCAAAAAAACTGCATTTTCAATTTCATTTAATGTTAAACAATTTTTACTTTAGTTTGAACTAGCACAGTTATAGAAGGAGTAGGTGCTCAGGGAGAAAAAGAACATTTTATATTTCCATACCATTCTAACATAGCCACTGATTATACTTTAAAACTTTGTTCTCACCCAGTATACTTTCTTTTAGTTAGGTAGTTTATGATCTTGAATGTGTCTATATCTGAAGGATGGATTTTTAGGAATCACATAATAAAAGCTGTTATTAGTTTATTAGACTTAGAACTTTTACTTTGCTTTTACCTGTATTAAATGACCAGCCCAAATTTCCTTTTCATTGCTGCAAAAGTTCTAAATGAGCTACCTTGTAATAACCATGGAGGCAAGCTACATTCTCTCTCAATTGTCATTGAAATTGACAGTGTCAAGGCCCACAGTACTTGTAGAAAACAGTGACTTTTAGGAAAATGAAAGAGAACTTATCTGTCAGATAACTGCTAAACCAGCACTAAGGAGGCAAAGTCTGATTTAAAAGCCATGAGATATATGTGTGTGTTGGAGGACTTCCATAGATGTAGATCCTCTTTATATTAAAGGACAATGCTGCCAACATTTTACTGCAAGACCATATAAAGCTAAGAAAGAGACTTGTGCTCTAATCCCAGCAATACCATTGATTACAAATTACCTTTGGACAAATCATCTCTTAGGTATTGGTGTCCTTATTTATAAAAAGAGATGTGCATTTATGATCTTTTGGGTTCCTTGTGGGCCTGTATTATTGAAATTATAACCATAGAAGTACTTCTTAGATAGAAGGAAAGAGGAAAGCGCTTGATGTTTTCTCATTTTAACAGTTTGTTCTTGAAGCATGTGAGAATGATTATAATTACCATGCCAGTATGTCATTTTCTTTCCCTCTGATAAATACAGAAAGAATATGAAAAAAAAAACTTTGTAGACAACTTGTGTTTTATAGAGTAAGGAGCACATGTGTAGAATAACAGATCTGCAGGAGGAATTACGACACAGAGAGCATCACATCTCTGACTTGGATAAGGAGGTACAGCACCTTCATGAGAACATAAGTGCGCTCACCAAAGAACTGGAATTTAAAGGGAAAGAAATTCTCAGAATACGAAGTGAATCTAACCAACAGATGAGGTATGCCAATAATTACAGCAGAAGGAATATATAGTGTTATCTGAAGGATGGTTGCAGTGATATTTTGAAATATGTGCTTAGTTTTCCAACTGCATGCACTTTTAGTAAGATATGAAGATTACTTTTTACTTTATTTGATGACTGTTATGATCCAGAATATAGATGAAATGCTTGTATTTTGAATGATATATTTATATATATCAGATATATATATAGATATATATATATATACACATACACATACATACACACATGTTAACTTTGGAAATTGTACATAATTAACTAAAATCTTTTAAAAACATTATTAGAAAAAGCATTAAAGGAGACAACTTTAACACAAGTTAGAAGATTATAGCAAATAAGTCACTTAATTTAGGCTGTTTATGTTAATTTTTCATGTATTTTACAAAAAATTTCAAATCTGATAGAAATAGAAAGTTTTGAAAGCTTGACTTCAGAATACCATTTTCTTAACTAAAAATAAATTAAACAGGTTGCATGAACAAGATTTAAACAAGAGACTTGAAAAAGAGCTGGATGTCATGACAGCAGACCACCTCAGAGAGAAAAATATCATGCGGGCAGATTTTAATAAGACTAACGAGCTACTCAAGGAAATAAATGCAGCTTTACAAGTGTCGTAAGTCATATTATGTTAAAGAAAATTCATATGTGGATAATAAACTGAGAAGCATTATACCTAAGGTCAGATTAGCTACTCTTTTGAATCTCATAAGAAGGGTACTTAAAAAGGAAGAGTTAAGGACTGTGTTACAGATAATAATTGCAGTGCAGTATGTTCTTTAATTAGGATTAGGTAGTTAAATGGTTATGTTTCATCAGCTACTATTGCTACAATTTTGCCAAGACGGTACTTATCATAAGAATGTCCTTCATGGGCACTCATGCTATGGTGACAATTCAAAATATGCCCATTATATAATGTTAAGTAATAAAAAAAGAATATTGTGAATAATAAGAATATTAAAATCCTAATACATAGTAATAATACATATTTTACAAAAATTTCTAAAAAGCAAATACAAACTTTAGGGAATAAATGAGGAGGTATGGGGGTGGTGGGAAAGAGCAAAGACTATTTATTTTATATAATCCTCTAGGTATTGCTTGAATTCCTACAATAGGCATTTAAGCATTTTATAATTTTAAAGTCCATAATGAAAAATCATTACTGATGAAGTTAATATCATACATGGTATCTCCAATGTTATTAAAATCAAAATTTCTACTTATTAATGTTCCTTAAAAATATTTAATAATCACTCTTTTCTGGATACTTGTAAACCTAGCTAGTCAAGGCATCTTGTATTCAGCCGATCTCTGTGACCTAAAGCCTGGTCTGCTTTAGGTTATCTTAAAATTAACTCTAAAGTCCTAGGACTTTCCTCTTCCAATCAGTTTTTAAAACTTCATATACATATATTTCACATCAGTAAAATCACAACAAGTGACTAATCCCATTACCTTGAGCAACATAATCAAACTTAAACTCTTAGTTCCAGTAGATCTTATTCTGCATCATCAATTAACAACTCCTATACCCTGTGTACTGTTTTTGTATCAGCCAAACTGACTGCAGTTTCCTTCTAGGAGTCTTCTATATTGTACTCTAACGCCTGGAATAACTCCTGTGTTCTTATCTTCCTCAAAGAAAAAAAAATCTTGTTTCATCTATGTAAGCTATTCAGTCTCTAAGTAAATCTTGTTACATACTTAGGTGCAAGCACACGCACATGCACACACACACATACACACACACACTCACTCACTGGCACTCACCTTCTCTCTCTTAAGCTAAAATAGAAAACAGGTCCCTAGTTGTTGGCATTTACTTGTGTGTGCTCTAGGGTGAGTTGCTCTTTCTGTTGGATGTATTCAGAATCTTCCCATTAGTAGTCACTCAATGAATGGTAACAGATGAATTTTATGAAGATTCCCTATCATATTGAAGTATCACTTTTTGAAGTTTTCCCTGAAATGGTAAAGAGACTAGTGTCATCATTTCCTTGATCACAGTGATTTTTTTTTTTTTAAAGAGGAATGGACAGTGAAAGGAAGAGAGAGAGAAAGAATCTATTTTATTTAGTAGTTCAAGTGGCATTCATTGCTCGGACACTTTGTTGTGTATGTGGGGCTGGAGTTCGAACTCACACACTCGTGCATGCTGGGCAAGTGCCAAAACCGCTGAGCCAACGCTCCAGCCCCAATCACAGTGATTTTGATGTTTGTTGTTTTTATAACTAATTTTTAAAGCCTAATTAATCACTGTAAAACCTCAGAGATTTGCCTGTACAAGAGCTTATAACCTCATGCATTCTACAGAAATAAGAAGCAATAAACCTCAGTGCCTTCACTAATGCTTCTTCTAGTCTCAGTTTAGTCACTAGGCAGACATTGAAATCCTGGAATCCTCTTCTTCATACTCTGGAAAAAACATGCTCACAAAAGAATAAATTCTGTCTGTCCATGTGTTCTGCCTCTTTGGTAATATTAATTTACAAAAAGTAAAGGTTGTGGGGCTGGAGCTGTGACTCAGCAGTTGGAGCACTTGCCTGGCATGTGCGAGGACCAGGGTTCAGACCCCAACACCACATACACAACTGTCGGAGAAACAAAGGCCTCTCTCTCTCTCTCTCACACACACACACACACACTTTCTCACTTCACTCTCTCCCTTTTTTTCCCTTTTGTCTTAAAAAAAAGTAAAGATTGTTCTTATTCTTTCTGTATAGTTTTGTACATTACGAATTTTCAGAAGAGTAAATAATAACTAGTTTTCTATATTGTAATCATTTAATAATCAAATAATTAATATATTGATAAGTAAATACCTGGTTTTCTAGACCTATCATTCATTTTATGCTTTGCATTAGGACTATACTAAGCAACCATATTTCTGTTTCACTAAAAACCTGCTGCCATCATATAATTAACCCCTAGCTTTCAATGTTTATCCTTTTAAATAAAAACAAACACATTTACAAATTTATTTTGGAGCAGTACCGTCCAATGGATTTTCGAGAAAATGAAAATGTTCAATATCTGCTCTGTCCAGTACATTAGCTCTCAGCCACAAATAAATATTGAGCATTTCAGCTTCAACTAGTATAATTAAGGAACTGAATTTTTAATTTGAATGTAAATAGCCTCATATCAATTAATGGATACTGCATTAGCACAGTTTTAGAGTATTTGACATTTCTGGTCATATCCGTAAATGCAGCTGGTTTGGATTTGCTGAAGTGATTGCTATTTAGACAGGTAGGGAGCAGAGACAGTCCTTCCCAGTCTATGGAGTTTGGGAACTAAAATCTAAATTTTCCCAGTCTGTTCCATAGGGCTAGGATATCCTATTGAAGTTCCTAATCAACTGCCTTGGTTTAAAAGCTTCAAAATTAGGAAAATCATGGATTCTTAGAAGATATTAGTGGAGAGCCCAAAAGAATGTGAGATCAGCCTGCCAGGCAAAGCATGGAGTTGAGGAAACTCTGGAGCAACTGGAAGTTACTTCCTTCTGCTACTGCCCAGCTGCTGCTGGACTCTAGGGAAGAGTAGGGCCACAAATCTGAAGTGTTGTAGAAATGGTGGTAAGGAGTTGTGTATCTTTTATGGAATGATTATTGGAAATCATCTTATATAGTGCTAGGTATTAAAGTCCTCATATTTCAGACAGTTTATAGAAATTTTATTTTCTTCAGTATATTGTGTTTATCTTACTAAGAACTTTGTATCTAATAAAAATGTCATCTTTTTGGTTTGTTTTAAAAACAAATGAAAGAGTAGGCTATTCAGCTTTATCTAAATGATGTATTCTGTTGGTAAAGGAAGTGTAAGCCAAAAGAAAACATATCCTAGAAATTGGGGTCACGGCAAGTATTTATTGTGCAAAAAAAAAAGGTTTAGAGATTATTGTTGATTATTTAGATTTACTTTACATTCACTTCTCGGTATACTGGAACCAAAAGATCTTTTCTGTATGAGAGAAATGTTGATTCTGTACTTGGACTTTAAATAGGTCAGTAATTCCTAACTAAAGTAAAGCACTCTATCATAGCAGAATTAGCTATTTTTTTTAAAAAGTTTTAGCTCCTGTTATCTATTCTATAATACTCCAATGATTTTTTGTTGTTGTTGCTGTTGTTTGATTTTTATTTTTTTTTTATTTTTATTTTTATTTTTTTTTAAAGAGAGAGGGACAGTGAGAGAGACAGAGAAAGACAGGAACAACTTTATTTAGTTTTTCACATGGCCTCAGTTGCTCCAACACTTAGTTGTGTACGTGGTGCTGGGGTCCGAACTCGGGTCCTCATGCTTGCCAGGCAAGCGCCGAAACCACTGAGCCACCGCTCCAGCCCTGTTGTTTGATTTTTAATTTACCATTCAGGTTGTTTTCATGAACTTTGGGGGAAATGAGGAAGTAGCAGTGTTACTGGCACAAAACAGTCTGTGCTCAGATTTTATGGGAAGAGACAAGTTCAGCATTAAAATGCTTAAGTCCTGGGGCTAGAGCAGTTAACTCAGTGGTATCGCGCTTGCCTGGCATGTGCAAGGACCTGGGTTCAAACCTCATCACCACATACACAACTGTCAAAGCAATGAAAACCAGATGAAACACTAAAGAAAGTTGATTTTTTTCTCCTCTCTCACTCTCCCTCTTCTATCTTTAAAAGTAATAAAAATAATAAAAAATGCTTAAGTCCTGTATTTCCTTTACTTACTAAAATAGATTTCTTGCATCTTTATAAAAATAAAGTTATGGAATACATGTGTGCCTAAAAATACTGTTGTATTACTAAAGTCTTATTAATTCACTGCTTTTTGTTAGTTATTTTTGTACAAAACATAATGCAGGGAGTACTGTCACTTGGGAAATGTTTTGTACAGTTGGCATTCAGATTTTATGTCTGTGTTGTTCATTAACTGTAGACATTGACCTATATACTCTTAGGGGGGAAAAATCAGGGCATGTTTGCCTGGTGAGAATCCAACAGTGACCATTAATTAGTAATTTCACATGTTCTGCTTCTCCTTTCTGTTTTGTCTTTGTATTACTTTTAATGGGAATCTCTATTTTAAATAGAAGATTGCATTACTTGTTTGGTCCCCTCAAGGAAATGTTTTTCAGGCTTTAATCTTTCTTAAATAACTTTGGGCATTTGGTCCTTTCTGGCTATGTATAGCTATTATTTTTAAGCAACTCGTTTTGACTTTAAAATTTAACAGAAAAAGTTAATATCCCTACAATATCACTACTATAAAACTATGATCACTGTTAGAAAAAAAAATCTTACCCCTTCTCTAAGTAGGAGTTAAGCTACAATTGTGCAAATATAAATTCTGTGAAAATAAAACATTGTTATCAGAGTCTAGCTAATAGGGTCTGCCTGAGTGTTGTAAAATGGAATAAAAGAAGGCCATAATTAGAACTTAAATAGACTTTCTCCTTTGTATGATCAAAAAGATGAAAGAATAAAGTTAGGATCGTCTAATCACCAGTCATTCATTCATACCTAGTGGGAAAAACATACCTTTGGAAAAGCAGTTGCCTGGGCAACTGAAGGAAGGGAAAATGTTGACTAGGGTTGGCCTGAAGTAGATAGGGAATAGAACCAAGATTTCTTTCTATTAGAATATTGAAATACTAACAACTCTAGAAGTAAATCTGCAAGTCAAATTTATATCATATTACTTGTTCTCTCCTTTAATGCTTTCCTTTTTATATTTATACAGCTGTTCTTCCTTATTGATCATTTTTTCTAATATCCAGGTACCTTTTTTATTGAAATGTTTTCATAATGTAAAGATAGTTTGCAGAGAGGATTAAGCAGTGGTTATCCTATAGGTAAAGAATGTTTACACTAAATAAAAACGTGCACTAGAATGTGGGTTCAGTGCAGACTTTATTATGCAGAGGAGGAGGTTTAGAGATTGCAAGTGATTGTTTTAGACTCACTTTGCCTTAATTACCCATTGCATTAGAACAATAATAATAGTTTTAAATAAGGCTTTAAATTTAGCTTTTTAGCACCATTTGTATCAAGTATTCTTACTCAGCTGCAGGAAGCAGCTCAGAAATCTTATACTTTGCTTGTAGTGGTACAATACAGTACTCCAGTGACATCTTGTGGCTACCCCAGCACAATGGCCAAATGGTGTTTCCTTGAGACAGTACTTCCTAAAATAGTTGTCCATAAAATGCATAAGAATAAACCCTCCCATGTCATGATCACTCTACATGAGCTTAGAATCATATTAGTTTTCACTTAGTCTGTATTGTCACAAAAGAGCAAAAGTATAGGTATTGAATGATCCTTAGGTAATCATTTCCTAACTCCACACTTCTCTTTACCCTTAGCCCTCCCCACATGCCAGATTAGAGCTTCAGTGGTTGCTAAGCGGGATCCGAATGTATTACCTGCATTATTAGCTTAGACTGAGGTGAGGAGGGATTTTATGGCACTAAAATACTCTTGTACTCTCCTGGGATTTGAGGAGCAGGGACACAGGGATAGATCACTAATTTCTAGAAAATCGTTTAGAAGCTACTCAATATTTGCTGAGTGAATAAATTTTTCTATGAATCATCATTAACTATGACTTAAATAAGCTTAAATTCTATCCTTTATAGTCTGAAAACAATAAGAATTTCTAATTGTTCTAATTATTTACTTTTCCTAAAACTGAAAGTACTTTTTTTCCTAAACTAAGTCAATAATTTTCCATTTGCATTCATTTCAATATGCCCTGTCCTTGCAGGATCTGAGTCACCTGTTTTAGTATTCTGTGGCAATACTGTTACCATCTCTTGTCATTCAGGGAAGTATATGCCCTATAAGGAAATATAATTCCTTGAGTCTTTTTGCAGTTTATGTGTATTGGCTGATATAGCATTTTTAAACTGTATTTCCCATAAACTATGAAAGAGTGATGTCATATATGAGTCTTTTATTCCCATTTGCTCTGTATCTTTATTTTGTTTGTTTTATATATGTCACTGAGCCTTATGTCATCACATGATATTGTATTGTGGTAACTACTCCCTACGGGAAGCTAACATTTCTAGCATCAGACCTGTTTGTTAGATTAATATCATTCACCATATCATTTCTTTTGCAGACCTCACTCCACCTCATCTCCAAATAGTCTTGAATGACTTAAAATGAGTGAATTCTTCCAAAAGTCACCTGCAAAGCATTTAAGGTCTTCTACCCCTGCAAAGCTGTTCATATAACACTATCTCTTGAGGAAATTGTGTGATAAGGCTTAAAAATTTTAAGAAAAAAAAGTTTCATTTTTAATTTTTGTGTTTGTTTAATTGAACCAATTAGAAGATAAAGGTATTACAAAAGGATATGTTTCATTCAGTGAGCTAAAGGTTTTCTTGTTTTTAGACTAGAAGAAATGGAAGAAAAATACCTAATGAGAGAATCAAAACCAGAAGATATACAGATGATTACAGAATTAAAAGCCATGCTTACAGAGAGAGACCAGGTCATAAAGAAACTAATTGTAAGATATTTTGTTTTTTTATGTAAACACACTAGTTATCAGTAGAATGTTTGTTGGGAAAAAATGAGGAATATTTTTAAGTAATTCTAAATGAAAATGAAAAGTACAAATTATCTCCATTGCAATTGAATGTTTATTTAAATGTTTATGGATGAAGATAAATATAATTTTTAAATTTAAATTTGGCATTAGTGTAAGAGAATCATGCCTTTTTCTTAAGTATTTTTAAAAAGAGTCTTTTGGGGGACTGGAGCGGCAGCTCAGCGGTTACGGCACTTGCCCAGTGTGCACAAGTAGGTGAGTTTGAACTCCAGCACCAAATACACAACGAAGTCTCAGAGCAACAAAGGCCACATGAAAAACTAAATAAAAATTATTTCTCTCTTTCTCTCTCTCTGTCCCTCTCTCTTCTTTAAAAAAAAAATCTTTTTACCCATCAAGTATTTAATATATCATTACCACTAAACAGTTAATACCACTGAAGTGTGTCTATGTATGTGCATTATACATGTAGAATTAGATCTGGCTGGGGGACTGGTGCAGTGGCTCGGTGGTTCCAGCACTTTCCCTGCATGCGCAAGTACACAGGTTCAAACCCCAGCACCCACATACACAACTAAGTGTCGGAGCAACAAATGCCATGTGAAAAGCTCAATAAAAATTGATTCTGTCTGTCCTTCTCTCTCACTGTTCCTTCTCTCTTAAAAAAAAAAAAAAAAAAAAACTGGCCGGGAAGGAACATTGAACACATCAGTGCATTAGTGTGCATTGTACACTTCCAGATTCATCATGTCAATTTCCTAAACTGTGTTTCATCAAATACTGATCCAAAGTGATGCTCTCCAGAAAAAGGGTTCTGTGATCTCCCGTAGACTGAGTAACGTGCAGGTATTACGGGCCCTGAGAAGTGTGTCTGGGAAGAAAATACAGATTTAATAATAATTGTACAACCTTCATTAAAGCCGTTATTCCTTAAGAATAAAAATTACACAAATGTCTTAAAATTCATATGACATTTCAGAGTCTTCCAAAATGATTTTCCATGATCAATAATTAAAATATTGCTTTTTACTGCCATTAATAAATGAACATCTTTCGAAGTAAAACAAGAAATAGAACACTAAACACTGTACATGCTTCAGCTAAACACTTTGGGTATTTGCTTGCAGAGCATTGAGAGCAATGTTTATTTCTGAAGTTCTTTTTTAAAAATAAATGTTTCTTTTAGAACTTAGGAAAATCAACCTGTTTTCTGGAACTAGAAGCTTCTGCTGAAAACAAGAGAGGGTAGATTAGGTTTCAGCTATGAAAAGAATCTGGCAGGCCTTGAGTAAATAGTGCGGTGCGCGGCTTCCATCCACCAACCACTGTTTTTTAAGCATTGTACATAGGAGCACAGACCTTATGGAGAGTTCTGTCTGGTAGCAGTAAACTCATGGGAACATTACTGTTTCACACATGTAATTAAAAGTTTTAATAAGTATATTTCACTTATTGTCCATAAAGCACCTGTTAATCCTCACAACAGGGTAGGTATTAGGCTTCAAAGAAAAAAAGTAACTTTCCAAAGCAACACGGTCAGTCAGTGACAGTGCCAGGAATGTAGCCAAGGATTATTTCACACTCTACAACACCTTGGTTCTATGGACTGTGAGGCCATGGGCCAAATGACAGTTGGTGGTAAACTAGAGGAGAAAGAAGTATCTATTTCTGCTCGATTCCACTAGAATCTAGTTGTGCTAAAGCACAACCCCACATTCTCACCCACACGGTTCTATCTGCTTACTGGCCTTATTCATGAAACCAAAGGCAAAGGTTTTATAGCCATATAAAACATTCTTTTTTTCCCTGTTACCTTTTGCTATAATATAATGCTATCGCAAAGAAAAGGTTAGATGAGATCCTGATGTCTGTTCCCAGGCACTGCGGAACAACATGTTAGTGTTGTCTTTGTATATGGAAATAACGCAACCATTCACACAGCCCCATGACTACAAGTTAGTCCTTCTCAAATACCACAGTCAGCCCTGTGAAATAGATGAGACCAAATAAAAGACTTAGATCTGATCTTAAAGGAATAGGCATTAGAGGGTAGAGTCAAAACCCTGAACATAAGGTTTAAAAGGTGTTGAAAGCTTACTGACCAGCAATCTTTAAGACACCAACAACCAAGTCTAGAAATCTTTGAACAAGGTATACAAATCTTCAGGTTTTATATTAAATTTTGAATGAAATGGCATTTATGCAATTAAGTTTGTAAATATTAAACAAAATGTTGAAAAGATGTTTGTAATTCTTTTGCATAGGAGGATAATAAGTTTTATCAGCTGGAATTAGTCAATCGAGAAACTAACTTCAACAAAGTGTTTAACTCAAGCCCTACTATTGGTGTTATTAATCCATTGGCTAAGGTATGTGTTGTGTACACTGTAAAATAGGGACATGTCTTATACTTGATTAAAAATTTGCTAAATTATCTGGAACTGCATAGAATTAAGCTCCCCAAAAATGTTTTCTGAAATTTAATAATCTAACACCAGAATTTGTAAATTCTTTGTTTCAGAATGAGACTGTTAACATTAATTTATTGATAATTTATACTCCTTAATATATTTTACTAATATTGTGAAACCTTCATTCTGTCTTTTTGTTTTTTGTATTTCCAAAGAAAACCAAACTTTTAACTCTCCTTAGCTTGATTTCTTTATTGATCATAATCCTTCATATGGTCCAGAAAAACACTATAGCCTTGGAAACCCAACAGCTGCCCCTAGTTAAGACTGTCCTTGCAGTCTTAATGGAATTTATATTTTTGTTGCCTAGAAATGTCCAGAAAAGGGCTTTACTTCTCTCAGGCTGTTGGTGACCATCTAAATTAAATATAGTTCATTCTGATACTTTGTTACTCTCCTAAGATATATAGATGAGCCTTGAACTGAATGAACATGGCCAAATCTTACACATTCTTTTACCCTAGTTTCCTATGGTTCTGATCATAATGCTTTGGGTACTGTGGATATTTAATGAATATTTGCTTAGTTAAATTTCATCACATTTTCTTTAAGTCACCACATTTTTATTCTAGGAATAAAGCAAATGATGAATAAATAATTGTATTTTAGCATCACAGGGACTATGAATCTTTGGGGAGAAATCAGTAGTAGAATAAATAAAAGAGCAGTTATAACGTTATTTTTAATTCAGATTTTTATTGTTTCTCATTACAATAATTTCTTTCATGCCCTTATCCAGAAATTTTGATTTCAAAGCTCATAAAACTTCTTTATTAAGAACACTGAATCCATCCTTCTTTTTACAAGTTAAAATACTCCAGACTTTAAACTTAAGTGTTTTAGACAATGGAATGATTTAAAGTAGAGAGGCTTGTAACTGTTATCTCTAGAACCTTAAATACTGCGTGGCATCTAGAAAACTCTCAAGAAATTACATAGATGGGCTGTAGCAGTGGCTCAGCCGTTAAGGCACTTGCCTGGCAATCGCGAGTATATGAGTTCAAACCCCAGCACCACATACACAACGAAGTGTTGGAGCAATGAAGGCCACGTGAAAAACTAAATAAAATTGTTTCTCTTTAAAGAAAAAAAGAAAGAAAATTACATAGAAAGTTCTCAGGAAATTAACTGGTGAATGAATGAATAGAATTCATTTTAAGTTTTTTTAAGAGGGAAAGAATTTTATTTTTTCATCTGGCTTTTGTTTTTCCTTCACTTAGTTGTGTAAGTGGAGCTTGGGTCCTCATGTGTGTCAGGCAAGCACTCTACCACTGAGCCACCTCTCAGTTTAATTTTTAATTTGATAATTTAGAATAGCATAAGCTTCTCAGTTGTAAAGCAAGATTATGAGAATTATGGAAACAGGACATACTAAAAATATTTTTTCATTTGTTATTTTATTGGAATTAAAATTTTTCAACTATGAAACCATTACTGTAGAACTTCACAGATAATGCTTTCTTAAAAATAGAAAACTTAAGTATGTTTATGCCCTCTGGTGCCTAGAATAAGAAAATGCAAGATAGATTTGTAGGAACTGCCCAACTACATTTGACCCCTACCAGTGACTTCAGTTTTCCCAAATAGTTCTGAAGAAGATATTACTTTTCCTTTCTTTTCACAGTGATGCTACAATAGGCTCCTTGCCAGAGATTCTGTGAATCACAGAGGAAAAGATCTAGATAGTGAGAAACTTACAGTGAAGGAAAGATTCTGTGGTGTATACTAATTGCATTTTTTTCAAACTGTAGAGTATTTTGAAAAAAAATCACAAATTTTATTAGCATACATATAATTAGTAAAAGTGAGAATACTTGAAATACTTTACGTGTTAATTTTTATTCTGCATATCAAGATTATACTCATTGGTTCTAGAGGCGATTTTGAGAATAAAAGTTAACAATTCACAAGCTGATAGGTTTTGACAATCTGCAATTGTATTTCTCTTTTTACCTCTCTTAATTTTAAAGACTGATTTAAAATTTTTTTTAAAAATGTATTACTTTTGTTTTCTAGCCTTTAAATTCTTTAAAAATTATGAGACTGATAGATTCTGCCAATTAGTTGAGAAATTAGAGTCAGTTATACAAATTTAATTTTCTCTCTTCAGAAACATGTTGCAGTGAACTTAAAATCAAATTATTTCTTGAAGTCAGCTTTAGGTCCTAAGTAGAACTGTGAGATTTGTTTCAAACTACATTGCCAAGTATTTTCTCATTCCCTTTTTTTTTTCCCCCAGGCAAGAACTGCCTCTCTTTGACAGATGATTAAAGTTCATGGACCTCTCTTTTAAAATTATTTTAACTTTATTCCTTCTCCTAATTTTAACCTAAATCCATTTAACCTGGTGGTATCTGTGAGAGCTACTCTTTCGCCACTTGCTTCCCTTTTACCTCCCAGTATTCTCTTTGCCTTTTGGTACCCTATCCACGTCCCTTTCTCCTTGTCTAATTTCACAACTAGTAGCTCACAATTAGGAATGAACCATTCATAAATGTTTTTTCCTCATTCTTTCTGTCCTGATAGTGTGTCTATCTTGTAGGATTCCATGTAGATAACACTTCCAGGGATCTCCAGACCACACTTTGGGTAACACTGGTTAATTTTAACATCCTAATTTAACAAAGTTTCCAAAAGTTTTCCTTGCCAAATTTACATCTTCTACTGTTCTTATTTTCTCATTTGTCCTCATGCAGGGACTATCCTCACATGTATTATTTTTAATACAGCAAAAGAAGAAGAATGATAAATCACCAACAAACAGGTTTGTGAGTGTTCCCAATCTAAGTGCTCTGGAATCCGGTGGAGTGGGCAATGGACATCCTAACCGCCTGGATCCCATTCCTAACTCTCCAATCCACGATATTGAGTTCAACACCAACAAACCACTTCCACAGCCAGTGCCACCCAAAGAGCCCAAGACATTTTTGAGGTGAGCCCTGTCTCACCAGTGATTTTTTTCTTGTTTTTTAACTTAAGAAATTTATCTTCTTACCTTGCAGAAATCTACTCTAAGAGCAACCTTAGAAATATTATTGTGAAATATTTTCAAAATATTTTTACCACCTCTCTAGAAAACTCACTTTTGACTCTGTTCAAGCATTTTTTTCTGCTTTCTTTTCAGTTCATTTTCAAATGCTAGAAGAGGTGTTCATGTAATTCATATGCTTAGAATTTTAGTATTTATGGATGAATTTGCTTTATCTTTAGTACTGTCACCCATTTTTCATTAATAATCCATCATTATTGCAAAACATATTTCTTATTAAATGTTTTAATTTCTTATGCGTTTCCTTTCTTGTTTGTCAAGTTTATTAACATCTATATATGTGTATATATATATATATATATGTTCACGTATATATATATATAATACCTCAGAGTTATTGATTAACTGAATTTAATGAGTAAATTTTTATGTGAAATGAAGCTATAACTATTAGATACAGGCAGAAAAATGCAGTTCAATTGTTTCATATCCACCTTACTGCTTTTTTTTAGCTCCTTAATTTTAATTTTTATCTATTTATATAATTTTAAATTTTAAAAATTGTAAATAATTTAGTCAGCAAATGCCACTTTATTTTTACAAATTAAGGTTTTTCTTAAACTAAATGATTTATGACATAATGACTACTTTTAAATAGTAAAAAAATAGTCATATACATCTCTGAATGTGTCTGCTAAATATTTTGTGTTGCTTATTTTCCCTTGTGCATGGGTACATTCAGGTATCAGTAGGATGCATGTGCATGAGCTCAAGGAACATGACTACTGGAGTTTCCATTACACATTATTGCGTGCCTTGTAATTTCCCCCAAAGACGGTAGGGATTCTTTTGTTTTCTCAAGTAGCCTGAAGAATCTTTAATTAAAATTAAGATAGTATAGATTATATAACTTTGAAGATAGAGGAGAAATTAGACTTTTAATGCACTTCTTGGAGTATCTGCTTATGGAATTATGAAATGAAAGTGAAGTATGCAAATAGTACCTTGATTTAGTTACTCGGTTATATTTAAGGACATATCTGTAAGAATCAAATGCTTGTGTCAGATTCTGAAATTTTAATTAACTTAAAGGAGAATGGTGCTTAATTCCCACAGTTTCCTCCAGAATTTTTTTATTCAGAGGTGGCATTACTTTTCTCAGGTGTTGGTTTTTTGCTTTTTAATACTTGTGATGTGGCTTCTCCTTAACTGACTTCATCTGAGCTGCTGATGCTCTCATGGAGTGGAGAACTGATTCTAGCATAGAGGAAGTCTTCAAAACACAGCTTCTGACACTGGGAACTAGTTGTAATGTACACTGATGTTTTATGTGCTTTTTCCCTTTATTTTGCAAAACCTCTTAATGCTGGGTTACATGTCTCTCTTTTTGTGAATCCAGTCCTCCTCAGAGTGAAGCTCCCCCTGTGGCTTCTCCAGATCCCCAGCGCCAGGAGTGGTTTGCCCGGTACTTCACATTCTGAAAGAATTGTGTTGACACAGCTCTGTGTGGACTGTTACTAAGAGCATGACTTTATACAAATCGTTATGTGAACAGGCTTTCCTGTGCCAATCACAGTGAATGAGAAAGTATTTGTCTCTCCAATTTGAAAATGCACTGTATTTCCTATGATATTTATTGGAATCACTCTATAAAGTACTATATTATGTGTGTAATTATAACAGTTATTTTTATTTGAGATGGAAAAGTCTTTAACCTTTGTAATTACTGCATAATAAATTTTGTTAAAACAAACAATAATGCTTGTCATTTTTTATACTAAATTTGCTTTTACTTTTAAATACTTTTTAAATTCCAAGTAAGTCTGGCCAATGAAAGTTTTTTTTCATTAATGATCTTGAAATTAAGATATCTGGCTTCAATAATCATAATAAAATCAGGATAGGGAAATATGAGCTAAACTATTAACATTGTCCATTATGTATAATTTTAAGTAAATTATTATTCAGACTTACAAGGCTAGAATAGAAGAACTGTGTAAATACTGGACTTTGAAGTATATAAAATAATGTTGGCTTAAGTTTTGGTTCTTTTTCATTTTGATTACTAAGATCTAAAACTTCTTGTAAAGTTAGTATCTATGATTAGTATTACATTTTATGGCCAAATGGTACCATGTAAAGAGATAGTGAACCATTTTTAAGTGTAATAATACCAGTTCTGAGTAGGCAATTTAGTATTGACATGTGAACATGGACCCAACCAGCCACAATCACATGTTAATGGGATGTTTCATTTCTTTAAGCTTTATTCCATCTTGATAGACTATTATTTAATTCTGTGGTCTAGAAGAATGCACATATTGCTAAGAATACCAAATTTAGTTGATTTAGTAATGTAGAGTTTAGAAGAATCTGGGTGAACTTGATAAACAAACATAATACATGATCTATGAGTGATTATATTAATGTTAAATGCTTTTTAAATGCTTACATAGTAGCCCTATGCTCCAGATCAGTGTAAGGATTATATCATTTAAACTTCACAAAATCCTCAAGAAATAAACCACTGTGTATGAGTGTACACAGTTGGTAGCTTTGTTATTTTCCTGGAAAAATATTTCTGCAAAATACTTAATTTGAATTCAGTTTCCCCCCACCTTCAACTAAGATTAAATTTTCTTTAAAAAATGGTAAGTTAATGCTTATTTTATTTATATTTTAGCTTTTTAAATCTTTTTCCATATTTTTGTTGGTGCATATAATTATACATAATAGGGGAATTCATTGGTATATGTTAGTACAAGCACACAGTATAACAATGTAATTTCCCCAGTGGTTCCCCTTTCTCTTTCCTCCTTCCTCCCCCTGGTCCTATTTCTCTCCCTTTTGTTTTTGTGAGATTTCCCCACCCTGCACCTTTCTTTTCCATTTTTCTCTCTAGTTTCCACATGTGAGAGAAAACATAACCTTGACTTTCTAAGTTTCACTTAACATAACATAACATGCTCTCAAGTTCCATCCATTTTCCTTCAGATAACACAATGTAATTCTTCTTTATAACTGAACAAAACTCCATTGAGTGTAGGTCTATACCACATTTTCTACCATTGACAGACACCTAAGCTGGTTCTATAATTTGACTGTTGAGAGCTGTGGTGCTACAAACATGGGTATGCATGTTATCACTATAATAAGATGACTTTAGTTCTTTAGGATACTTAGGAGTTATATAGATGGGTTATATGGTGCTTTCATTCCAAGTCTTTTGAAGAACCACCATACTGATTTCTAAAGTGGTTATACTAATTTACAATTCCACTAACAAGGTAAAAATGTTCCTTTTTCCCTATATCCTCTCCAGCATTTATTATTGTTTATATTCTTGATGGTTGCTATTCTATGTGTATTTTTAATTTGTATTTCCCTAATTACTAGAGATATTGAACATATTTTCATATATTTGTAGGCCATTTGTACTTCTTTTGAGAAGTGACTGTTCAGTTTATTGGTCCATTTATTAATTGGGAGAGTTTTGTATATGGTAAGGTTTTTTGTTTTGTTTTTGTTTTGGTACTGGGAATTGAACCCAGGGCCACTTTTTCTTCCAGCCCTGAAATTCCCCTGCTTGGTCTACTCTATTAGAGTGATTTTCAAAAACATTTTATTTGATTTATTGTGCCTTTTCTAAGATTTCTATTTGGTTCTTTTTCAGTATTTCCTTTTCCTTTATTGTATTTCTCATTAATATTCTGTACTGATTTCCTTAATTCATTCAGTTATTTTTTCTGTGCTCTCTTGGAATTCATTAATCATTTTATAATCATTCTTTTTAATTCTTTATCTCATATTTCATCCACTTCAGTATCTTTAAACTCAATTGCTGATGAATTATGAACTTTAGGAGATGTCATCTTATCTTGTTTTTTCATATTTTTTGTATTCCTTTGTTGGGTTTTTTTTTGTTTTGTTTTGTTTTGCATCTGTTGGGATGGATTTCTCTTCCATGTTTGTATGTGAGCCTTTTTTAGGGCACAGTGTTCTCTTGGCAAAGTGTTCTGGAATATCAGGTGGTTGTGAATTTTTCAGTATATTTCTAAGTGACTTTTGTTGTATAGTTTGCCTGCTAGTTCTTTGGTGACAACTAGTGTATTTTAGTAGTACGTATTGTGTCAGAGTTTGAGGATCATTTCCCTGTAAGTCTCACAAGAATAGTATTCTTGTAGATTCATCAGTTGTATTGCATCCAGCAGGGTGAGTGGGGTACACCCTCCGTGATTACTTTTCTTTAGCTAACAACTCTATATTCTGATGGGATATGAAAGTAATATGCATTGAGACCATCTCAGAGGTGTGGTGTCCACAATCTTTGTGTTCATTCTGTGTTTGCTATAGACCTGCATGACCCAAGGGCCTTCTTGCAGCCTTTCCCACTTGAGGCTCAGTTATTGGTTTGGGTTTTTTGTCTTCCCTATTAATTGTATTAAAGTATTGTTGAAGTTTGAGCATGGTTAGTGTGTGTGTGGAGCAATGTGTGCTTTCTTTTGGCTGGGTTTTGAGGATAGCTCAACAGTAGAGTACCCTGTGAACTGATGGTGTCCCAGTTTATTCCCAGCACCTCATGGAAGCAACAGCAAAAATAGCAGTAAACAATAAAAACCATTAAATGTCTAATATAACACCTACAATATTAATTACCCCAAAAAGGAATGGCAAGATCAGTGATTGCCATTAACAGCAACAATAAATAGGTATGAACTTGATCTGGCACTGAGGTAAACAGTGGGTGTCAACTGTCCACCCACATGACTAATAGCTATAACATGAATGGTGGGGGCAGGAATTATACAAACAAAATATTTCTAAAAGATAGTAAAAATACAGTTCATTAAGAGAAAATAAAATGTAGAAAATTCAAAATGTGAACAAAAAGCAAAAAAGATGTAGCAATTGTTGGGTTAGAAGTAGGACAAATAAGAAAAGAGAATTCGGATATAGAGGGAAAAGAAACAGAAATAAGAAACAACAAAAATAAATAAATCCCCTAACCCTTGAAAGGCAAAGAAATATAATAAAACATAAAAACAAGAAAAAAGAAATATGAACCAGGGGCTAGAGCAGTGGCTCAGTGGTTGGAGCACTGGACTGGCATGCACAAGGACCCAGGTTCGAACCTCAGCACCACATACACAACGAAGTGTCAGAGAAACGAAACCCAAATGATTAAATAAAATTGATTCTCACTCAGAAACAAAAACAAAACATGAACCAATCGGCACAGCAAGAACATTGGCAGGGAAAAGAAGAAAAAGTTCTTAATGATAAATGAAAGAATCATCTCTGCCGAGGTTGTCAAAACTGTTGACAAAGATGGGTGTTCACTGACTAAACCAGACTTCCCTTCTTTCCATTTATTCTTGGGTTATATACACCTTAGAGAGGGCAGGGACTAGGGATTGTTAAACTCTTCCTCATTTTGTGTCCACCAAGCTATCAGCTAGGGTGACCTGGAACCAAAGCTGGTTAAAATTGTTCTCAGCCTCCCTTCTCACTAGTATAAGGTAGGACAGAATATCAAATCCTATCAATTGATGTTTGGTCTGGACAGACCAGATCAAAGGATTACAGAGTTCTATATGGGAACTTTGGCTGCTGAGTTTCGCTTTTATCAGTTCTTTGGAACTTTGTTGGGTGGCATCTGCTCTGAAGAGATTAGATCAGCATGCCCCTTTGGTCAGGCAGACACCCTTACTGAGCATTTGGATCTCAGGGGCCTCCTGAGAATTCTACCAGTAGGGCAGGGGAGCCAACCCTCCACAGTTCTTTTGTACTCCACCACGCACAAATGTGGCGTTCCCAGATTCAGTCCCCTTGTGTAATCCTGGAGTGAAAGCAAGCCTACCCGTTCCTGATCCTCTTCAACTGGTCACATGAGCCGCCAAACTCAAAGAGAAAGCAAATTGCCTTCTCCTCCATATCTCTGTCTTGAATCCCACTGGATACAGTCTTCCCTGTGCCTGCTTCAATCATGTTCTGCTAAGTACACCCTAAGCCACATAGTAGGTGCTTGCAAGTACAGCATCGCAACAGCAGCAAATTACAGCATGGTCTCCACATGATGGCTCCTGCCTCTGCTCTCCACTTGCCTGTTGAGAAACATATTTATTATTTATTTACTTTTTTAGAGAAAGAATCTATTTTATTTATTTTTCTATCTGGCCTTTGTTTCTCTGACACTTAGTTGTGTATGTGGTACTAGTATTTGAACCCGGGTCCTTGCACTTGCCAGGCAAGCACTCCAACTGCTGAGCCACCACTCCAGCCCCACACTTTTCTTTTTTTAATACAACACTTTTCAGACACCACCTCATGGTACAACCTGTGGTTCAGCTAAATTCAGACTGCTTTTCTGTTCTAAAGGTTTTTCCAATGCCAAATTTTGTCCATTGTTTCTGTGTGTGTTATTCCTCCCTTTTGCAGTTAACTGATGCTGCGGCCACCAGTTTGGTTCCACTGTACCCTTTCTTTAATCCCTTTTTCAATACATAGAAATTTATGGGTATCTAAGAGTTTCTGACTGATATTGAATTTCAGTGAATTCTTCATTTCTCCCACCTTGCTAAGAAGCAGTTCTCCTGCTGCTTGAATCCCAAGCCATGGAGCAACTGGAAATGCAACCTTCCTCCAATCCACTATCTTGAATTCCCATGTTAGTATTTCTTTTAGAAAACAGTTCTAGTTAATAACACATATTCTTGTCCCTAGTTTATACATATTTTGTAATTTGGACATTTACTAACCAAGCACAAATTGATTAGTACTCATGAAGGTAACTCTGTCAAGTATGGACATACAAAGAGGATAAACACCTGAGCTGCCAATTTTTTTTTAATCATCCAGAACCACCTTTTTAAAAAACTATCAAGAGCTACAAAGGATGCAAGATATAATGGATCCAGAGAGCATGAAGTAATTGGCTATAAGTGGTGAAAGGAAAAGTTTGACATAGAAGCAGAATCCAAATATAATATTGAAAGATGAGTAGGAATTACTCAGACAAATAAGAAAGAGGCTATTCTAGGCAACAGTCAAGAAAGAGTAGTCTGGCTGTATCCAGAGAACTATATGCAATTCTGTTGGACCAAATTGGAGGGTACAGAGGTGCCATTACAAAACAGCAGCCATTTCTTAAGCACCTACCTTTTATCAGATGCTTCAATTTCTATATTTTTAACCCTTAGCAACTTAGATGAAGAGAATTCTCCCCACACCACATGTACCTGTACACACAATCACACTAACTAGTAAAGGTTGAAAGCTGTGGTCTTTTCATTATGCCACAAAGGACCCAGAATGTTTAGTAAGGAGTTCAAATTGATCCTTGGGAATTCTGAGCAGGTAATAGCATAATTAGATTTGAAAATTTCAGAATTGCCTTATTAACTGGAATTGGTTCAATTTGATAGGGATCTAACAGCAAGACCACTTAGTGACGTATAGAGTTTGACCAGATGACTGAACTGAAGAATTGTTAATAAGAATAGCAGTGGGGAGATAGACATGAAGATAGATTTGGAGGTGGTGATACATGGAACAGAAAGAAAATGAAGTATGAACAATGAAGGTAGTTAGATTGCAGAGATGTTGAAATTAAAAGTTTCTCTGGAATAATTAACTGAACACTAGCACCTGGAGCTCAGAAAATGGGAATAGACTGAAGATACTTTGGAAGCATGGCATATATGAGAGAGATGAAGTCACAGGTGTGGATGGGAAAAAGGAATGGGGTTGTACATTGAACTTTAAGATACACCAACATTTAAGGGGGTAGATAGGGCTTGAAATAGAGTGAGAAGTAGAATTATAAAAACAAACAAAAAAAACCCATAGTTCTATAAGAAAGGTTTAGAGAGCACCAGCAATGTCAAGTGCTATAAGAATCAGGAAAGGAGAAAAAATAAAGTATCCACTGACTTTTATAAGTAGAAGATAAACTTACTGAAAGCAGATCCAGGGCAATGGTGGTATCAAAAGCCAGACTTCAGGAAAGAGGTAAGTGGAAAAGAAGGTCATTTAGAGAGTGAATGAAATTTCTATCTGAGAAAATTTACCTATATGGAGAAATTGGAAAAGAAAGTGAGATAGATGGGGTGCACGGTCAAGATGACATTCAATTTTGCTTTTCTAAGACATGCTTTTATGTTGGCAGGAAGATATTTACAGGACAGGAGAAAGAAGGAACATGAAAAATTTTTATAGCTACCTTCAACTGTCACTGGGTTGTATGCAACAAAATCTACTGGACAAAGAAACATAAGTGATTCATATTGTGATTAAAGAAAAAAATCAAGAAATTTTTTCAATATAGTACAAAAAGCAGTGTGGGTTCCTCAAATGTTTGGGTTAGAAAAGGACTTAAAAGCCCTTTCTTCCAATCTCTCAGAATGTTTGAATCTCCCCTATATAGTCCCTGAAAACTTTAGTACCGCCAGTGATTGGGAATCTCCTTCCTCTGAGGCTCCGTAACATTGGCTCTGCTTCCAACAAGCTCTTTACCACTGTGTATGTCTCCTGGATGATGTTATAAAATGATATCTTCTATCCTACCTTCCTAAAAAATAGTAGAAAATAGTTCATGAAAGTTCTTGGGAAAGATAAATTGCTGTAGGTAAGAAGTAGTCTTGGAAAGTAGAAGGGTAAACATACTAGATAAATGTAAATGGGATTGTTGGGCAGTAATTATGATCAGAGACAATATATTGCAATATCAGCGTGATGGTAGTTTCAAGCCATCTTTGGCTTGAGATGCAAGTTTTTAAGAGTAGATAGTTTGACTTAATCAGTATTAGGATACTGTTAGGTACATACAATAGGAGAGAGATCAGAAGAGCAAGGATATTTGAAGAAAAGTGATTATAATAATAAAAATGATTATTTATCAACATTCTTATGTTTATACTAGGATTTTAGTAGTAAAAATATAATGGACATATCTTATTTGCCTTACCTTAGATGTCAAACCAATTTTTGCATTTAGGCAAAATGTTAAGTTCTTTTTGCATTCTTTCACTTTCTTTTATACCCAGTTGTAAGTAGGTATTATTAAAACTCAATGTTTTTACTAATGTATCTTAAAATAGTTTTCTAATCATTTGCATCATCACCAAACATTATGTTTCTGACCTATAGTTTTCCCCAAAAAATGTCCTGATTTTAAATCTAGAAAAAGTTAATGGATTCATGTAGATCAAGGATGGAAAAGGGGATTTTTTAAAATATAACATGGTTGGAAAAGTATTGCCTGTATCCACAAGAACCATATGCAAAAGTTTGTCAAGAAAAATACAAATTAGGTATCTAGAAGTATATCATAAACAAGTTTCTTAGTTAAGCATTTAGATTCTAATATATATTAATGCGGAAATCATATGAAAATATTCTGAGAATAATATTTTTCTTTTGGCCCACCTAAAAATTTTTCATAGCTAGTTTAAAGTTAAATATTAACTTATTTTCATATGTGAAAATTGAGAACATTATTTAGAATTTCTAACCAACAAGAAAAACATAATTTGAAATAGACATACTCTTTGAAAATAATAATTTGCAAAATTTTTCCTTTTATTTTGTTATAAATGTTCTAGCACTGTCTCATAATACCATTCTACTAATGGATGGTACCATATTAATCTTATTTTGGAAGGTTATATTAACCACCTCTGGCAATCTCAGGGATATATTATGTCTGTGATTTTCTGAATGTAGTTTAATAATATAATTTAAATTAACTTTTATTAGCAGTAAAAATCTGTTTCAAGTAGAAAAGACAGCCCAGAAATAAATCTTCACATATAAGGTTGAATGGTTTTCATCAGGCCTAGTGCATTGGGGCATGCCTTGGAGGCAGGAGGATCACAGTTCAAGGCCAGTCTCTGCAACTTAAGGAGATACTATCTCAGAAAATAAAATTTAAAAAAGAGTTGTGGATGTAATTCTGTGGTAGAGCAATTTAAATCCCTATAATCTCCAGTACCTCAAAAGCAAAACAACAACAACAAATTTCAACAAGGGTGACAAGACCATTCACCTGGACAGCACAGTCTTTTCAATAAATAGTCCTAGGAAAACTGCATATTCACATGCAAAAGAATGAAGTTGGACCCTTACTTTACACCATATACAAAAATTAATTTAAAATTGCCAAACATCGGAATGTAAGAGCTAAAACTATACTACTCTTACAAGAAATCATGGCACAAAAATTATTCATTTGGGGAAATGGTTTCTTGGATATTATATCAAAAGCACAGGCAACAAAAATATTGGATTTCATAAAAATTTAAAGCTTTGTTCATCAAAGTTTTCATCACTATCAACAAGGTGAAAAGACAACCCACAAAATAGGAGAAAATATTTGAAAAGCATATAACTGATAAAGGACAAATATCCAGATTGAAGAATGAATTCCTAAAAGCAACAATTCAAAAATGGACTAAGGACTTGTGTAGGCAATTCTCCAAAGAAGATACACAAATGACCAGTAAAATCCGTAATTATTAGGGATATCACCTACCATCACCAAAGAATATCCTGTTGTGCATGCTTAAAGGATCAGTGTTAGAAGCTTAATAAAAAAGGCAGGAGTAGCTCTAGGTGCCAGTTGGGGTGGGTGGGTAGACTCTACAAAATTATAGGCATTTGGGACATCCTGAGAATAAGTAATGATCTATGCCCAAGTTAATGAATCAATAACATTTTTGTTTTCTCTGAAGATTCTCATGATACACACTCCTTGATCCATAGGTCTGGCCTCTGGCAGTCAGGTTGTTGTAGCTAATTAAAGCAAAGATCACCACAGACCTTAAATTATTCTTTCACCAAGAATTTGGGATTGGGCATGAAAAAAGTAGTTACTTTTCATAACATAATCCTTGGAGCTGTGAGGTCCCCATGTCACCAACTAAGGAGTAGAAAAAACAACCTGTTGAAAAACTATGGAGCTTATAAGTACAAAAGAAAAGACTGAAAAGGCAGAGCTCCTTTTTAGCTTTCAATTCTTTGTTTAAACCCTACCCAGACTTGGCTGCATTCCTTCTCTTTGGTTCCTTACGATACTTCGCACTATTACAGTAATTTTGTTTAAGCTATTCTAATTAATTTCTGTTACTTGCAAACAAGAACTTAAAAACACACATACTGAAAAAATAATATCTAAAAATTTATATCAATCCAATCAGATCTGTACTCTCTTAATGGCATTTATTTTACTTGTTATCTTGAAGTGTAACATTTACACTTCCCGGATATGATGGCAAACACCTGTAAACAGCAAACTGGGAGGCTGAGGCAAGTTCAACCCAGCCTTGGTAAACATCCAGACCCTTTTGCAAGACTTGAAAAATAAATAAAAATGGCTTGGGATATAATTCAGTGGCCCTGGAATCGATATTCAGTATCAAAAAAAAATTAAACTTACATTCATGAATAGTCTCTATTTACCAAATTCAGCTTTGTTTCTTGCCTTGCAGACTTGATCAGGCATTTTTTAAACTTCCCAATAGTGTTAGGTAAACTAGAAACTAAAATAATCTGCAAACATATGACAAAAGGATTTTTCTGATAACATTTTTTTAAATAGAGGGACAGTGAGAGAAGGAATCAATTTTATTTTAGTTTTTCATTTGGCTTTCGTTGCTCCTAACTTTATTGTGTACTTGGTGCTAGGGTACAAACCTGTGTATTTGTGCATCCAAGACAAGCACTGTAGCAGCTGAGCCACTGCTCCAGTCCACTGACAACTTTTTAATAGAAGAGTAAGTGGAAAACTGCTTTCAGGGAAATTGGTAGTATCATATCCTTCAGTAGCGTCCTTCATTTTAGTTTTTTAGAATGCAGTAGTTCTCATTTATCTGCAGGTTCATATTCCATGGTTTCAGTACTGGTGATCAACTCCAGTTTGGAAATATTAAATGGAAAATTCCAGAAATAAATAATTCCTAAGTTATAATTTGGGTAATTTCTTCTGAGTAATGTGATACAATCTCGTATCATCTTGCTTTGTCCCTCCAGGGGTAAATTGTCTGATGTATCCATGCTGTGAATGCCTCCTTTCAGTCAGTTGGTGACCATCTTGCTTATTACATCACAGTTCTTGTGTTCAAGTAACCTTTATTTATTTATAATGGCCCCAAAGTGCAAGAATGGTGATGCCAAAGAGAAACTATGAAATGCTTTCACCTCTAACTGAAAAAATGAAACTACTTAATAGGGAAAAAAAAAAACAATCATATACTGAGGTTGCTACAATCTAAGGTAAGAACAAATCTTCAAAGGAAGAAAAAGAAATTCATGCCAATGTTTCTGTCTTCACATCCCAAATTGCAAAAGTTAACAGGCACAGTGCATGAAAAGTGCTCATTCACCTCACTTCATCATGTAAGCACTGTATCAGGGGGAGGGCAATGAGGTGTGAAGTGGACGGTAAGGAAGGGAGTGAGTGAACATAGATTATTGGGGGGGAGTGTTCTGGGGCAGGGTGAAGGGAGGAGAGAATCTAGACTGTCTGAAATATGATAGAAAATATTTTTTTAAAACCCAAATATTTGCAAGGCTGAAGCAAGAGGCTCTCAAGTCTAAGGCTACCCTGGGCAATTTAGCAAGACCCAATTTGAAAACTGGGTATGTAGCTCAGTGGAAAAACACTTACCTAGCATGCTTGAGTCCTCAGGCTCAATCCTCAGTACTGCAAAAAGAGAAAAAAGAAAAATCCCAAATATAACTTATAGAGATAAAAACTGTTAAGGCTAAAATGTAAAACATATTGAATAAGATTAGCAGCAAATTAGACATTGCAGAAGAAATGATTAGTGAATTGGTCAGCACGACAACAGAAGCTATTCAAAATGAAACAGAAGAAAACCTCAACAGAGTACCAGTGAGTTTTGTCAGACATTGTCAAGTAGCCTAAAACATGGGTAACTGGAGTCCCCAGAGGAAAGGGGTAGAGGCAGAAGAAAAAAAAAATATATTTGAAGGAATAAACCCCAAAATTTTACCAAATTTGATGAAAAAAAATAAATCAGCATATGCAGACCCCAAGTACAAGAAACATGAGGAAAAATACATCAAGGTAAATCGAAATCGTTCAGGCAGTGATTGAGAAAATTTTCAAATGATCGAGATGGAGGAAAATGTTATAAAGTGACAAAGATACACATGACAGCTGATTCCTCACTGGAGATAATACAAGAAAGACACAGTGGAACTGCTTCTTCAATGTACTAAAAGAAGTGTGTGTGTTGGTCAGGGGGAGAGGACCTATCAACCTCCAGTTTTATGCTTGCTCCCTAAAAGATATTTTTTTGAAAATACAGGTGGCATTATACAAAAGTTAAATGAATTCATTACCAAAAGACCCATGCTATAATAAAAGTTAATGAAAGAAATTTAGACAGAAAAAAAATATGATCAAAATAATTTTATGTATAACTGAAATCTGGGTGGGAAGGGAGACAGAAAAATAATTGAAGAAATAAAGAAAGAGCACTGAAAATGGTAGCTATATGGATAAATAAAT
>PVKS010011515.1:0-56437 GCA_004027875.1 Aplodontia rufa | reverse complement strand
AGAGGGGCTGTACCAGTCTGCAGCTCCACCAACAGTGTGTTAGTGTGCCTATCTCTCCACAGCCCCTCCAGCATCTATTGTTGTTTATTTTCTTCATCTTTGCCATTCTGACTGGTGTAAGGTGATATCTTAATGTGGTTTTCATTTGCATTTCTCTGATTACTAATGATTTGGAGCACTTTCTCATGTATTCATTGGCCTCATAGATGTTTAACAGTAGTAGAAAACCAAGCATAAAAATTACATGGGAAAAACAACATTCTTTTGAAGTCTGTTAAATTTTCAAGTGGGAATGTCCAAGATAAAAATATGGAATCAAAGTTTGAAAGGTCAGGACTTATGTCTGTAGTTTTGAAAGCCTCTTACATGAGGCTAGTTAAAACTTTGAAGAAGAGAGCAATCCGGGGTGAGCTTTTTTAGGGAGGCAGTGTAGATTTAATATCCAGTGGCCATGTCCAGAGCCTTAGGGATGTCTGAGATAGATGAAGTTTATTGCAAATTGAGGAACTGGCTAAGTGTGCTAGATGGGTGGAGCAAACCATAAAATCAGAAGTTAAGCAGGCCATTTTTTATTTTTCATGGATTTGTCACTTTAAGGATATGAATTTTTAGGTGCTCTGTCTGCAATTTAAATAATTTAAATAGCAACATCTCTTTGTCTAATAATATAGGTAAGATCTTAGCTATTTCATATATAAAATCTAACACAGGTATATTTTTAATTCAAAAAACACTAAATAAAAAATTACACGTACAATTGAATGAGAAATACAGCAGTATATACAACATGCTGGTTTGAGTGTAAGAAATATTGTTGGCAGAGAATTTAACTCAGTGGTTACAGATTCCACTTCTGACATCTCTACTGGTATTTCGAGTGGGCACTTCCACTAAATATTTATATATTTGCTAGATTTAATTTAATTCAAGCCAATTGAAGAAACATAAACTATGAAAAATTGTATTGGACTTCAGTGCTATGCTATAAACTAACTCTTGGTTCCTTATGCAAATTAATTTATTTTATTGTATCTCGTTTTTCTCACTTGATAATCGTTGCTATCTGAGTAGCTCAAACCATTATGTGTGCATTATCTTTTATTCCAAGCACTTTTATTTAACATTCCCATACAAGGGCACTGATACTTACACATTCATATATATCATTACTGTTATTACATATTAATATATAATTATTATATATCCCTTATGTGAAATGTTTAGGGTCAGAAATATTTTGTATTTTGAAATTTTTTGGATTTTGAAGTATTTGCATGGAATTTACTGATTGAGCATCCTTAATCTAAAAATTCAAAATCTAAAGTGCTCAAAAAGTTGTAGATTTCAGATTTTTCGGTTAGGGATGCTCAACCCTTAATATGCATTAGTAATATATTATGTCCTTCTATTATGAATCAGTTCTTCTCATTTATAGAGTCATTTAATACTTACAATATTTTATGTTCTATATTATTAATTTGTATAAAGATAAAACATTAATAAGCTCATTAAAATGATTAAATCAAATACAGGAAAAAATATTGCTACTTTACTACAAGGCACAGTTAAAACATAGTGATAAAAAGGATATGGCAAAAGCCTGAATTTCCTTTATAGTCCTGTCTGCCTAGGAGCTACCCAACCATATTTTTAAAAAATTTGCCAGTGTGCAGGTAGATGACATGGTGGGACATATATAGAATTTTGTGGCCTAAACTGCAAATTGGTTTGACTATATCTCTGTCTATATTTCAGAAGATAAAAACAACTCTGTAAGAATTTTGAAGTGATTTAAGGGTAAATTTTGTCGACCTGTGTCAAGGCTGTGAATTCATATGTGATATTATTGTTTAAGGAAACTGGAAAGTCTGGAAATGCAGTTGCCCTGCATGTTGAGATTGACAGTACTGAGAATCACTGTGCCTTTTTTGATGTGTCTTCAGATAAAAATGTCAAGGCAATTTACTAAACTAAAGGGGTTCTTAGGTTTAATATAGCATTTCTTATGTTTCAGTGTTTTTTAAAGAAAGGAGGTTTGTTTTTTATATTATAGCTGCTGCCTGTTTACTAAGCACTTAACTGGCCTTGTCCTAGAAAAGTGAGAAGAAAATACTTTCATTATTACAAAGAAAAATCATTGCTACCATAAATTTTTATTGTTGTCATCATCACTTTTTTGCTACAGTACAAACATTCAGAATATGGTTAAATTTAATGGACTTTTTACAACTTTGTCTTAAAGTTACGTGGCCAAGCCATGCATGGTGGTGCACACCTGTAATCGAAGCTAATTGGGAGGCTGAGACAGAAGGATCACAAGTTCAAGACCTACCTGGGCCTGTGAGATCCTGTCTCAAAATAAAAAACAGCCAAGGGATGTAGCTCAATAGTAAAGTACCCCTGTGGGATAGGGAAAACAATTCCAGTGCATTCTGTCTGTGGTATTTAATAAGCATCCACTGTGTGAGATTCTGGGTTCAATACCCAGTACTGGGGGGAAAAAAAGATTTATGGCCAGCCGTGACAAAAACTGTTAAGTGGAATCAATGCTTCTTATTTCCTGTTTTAAAACTATAATCTATACTAATTTCTCACCTTACTTTCCAAAAAGGAAAAACAAAACAAAAAACTCATCATTTGTTTATTGAATAAATATTGGTTGAATATTTACTATGTACCCAGAACATTGAGTTATAACCAAGCTAAATGGCTTGGTCTCTGCCCTCATAAAGTCATACACTAAAAACTGGAACTAAAATGTGCTATTAATAATGCCTTACATAGTGACATCTACATTTGCATATTGCAGTGGTTTTCAACCTGGCTGCATAGCCACCAACTCATCCACCTAACTTTGTAAAAAAAATACATCAGTGTCCAGACTTTTATCTTTGGAGATTCAGGTTCAGTATATTTGGGCTACAGCCCGTGTGCGGGTGTATTTAAAAAGTTTCACAGGTGATTCTAATGCATAGCAAGTGTTGAGAGATGCTGGTGTATCGACTTGTACTTTTGTACTACTTGTTTTATCTGGATAACAGCCATTTATAGTAGCTAGAGTATTAATATTCTGTAACCAAAGTTTTACAGTTAACAAACTAAAAAAACTACAATATCATATCTCTCTTAAATAGCTCTTAGATCCAGACACTGAATCTTCTGACTCCCTAAAGAAAAGTCATTTCTTTTTTTTATAAAACAAATTACAGAAATGTAAATTTGGTTTTGTCTTTTGTGTAAAGGGTGAAGAAAAAGATGAAATACTGCACTTTTTCCAAATTGTGACTGATTCTCTCTTCTGGTTATTGGGAGGCCATGTTCAACTCATACAGAATGGTAAGAGAAAAAATTTTAATGTAACTGACAGTCATTACAGAGTCAACTGCTAACAGTTTGATCTTTTTCTTTTCTAAAAATGAATGCCTCATAAACTATACAGATAACCACAATGAAGTGACACCATGTTGAAATAATCCTATAATTTAAAAGTCCTATGGATATTCCAGCTTTAAATAGTCAACATTGACAATGTGAATATTATACTAAAGGTAATATTGCTACAATATAACTTTCTCCTTAGTTTTCCTATTTAGCACATCTGACGTAAGGGTTTATATGTATTTTAATCCAGGAAAAATAATTTAAGTTTCAAAAATTATTGTTAGTGTTATATCTGCTGAAAGACAAATTCCTATGTACAGAATAGGTATGGTTTAACTTACAGCCTAAGTGATAGTAAACTTTTATATAAGGACATTTTACTGAACTTCAAAGTTATTTTATATATTTCTGCTTCCATTGAGAAATACAAATATGAGTTAGTTTTATATTGTTTTAAGACTAAGAGAAGTAATATTTAGTGATAATCATGATACAGTTCCTACTCTTGAAAAATTACCTCTAGGGCTGGAGCGGTGGCTCAGCGGTTTCGGCGCTTGCCTGGCAAGCACCAGGACCCGGGTTCAAACCCCAGCACCACGTACACAACTAAGTGTTAGAGCAACTAAAGCCATGTGAAAAGTAATAAAGTTGTTTCTCTCTCTCTCTCTCTCACTGTCCCTCTCTCTTTAAAAAAAAAAAAAAGAAAAAAAAAAGAAAAATTACCTCTAACATAAATGCAACACTATAAGATGTTTTTTAGTTTGTTTTATATTAGGAAGTAATACTTGAATTGAACTCTAATCTTTTTTCTTTTTTCTTTTTTTAAGAGAGAGAGAAGGACAGTGAGGTAGAGAGAGAGAGAATCAATTTTATTTAATTTCTCATCTGGTTTTCATTGCTATGACATTTCATCATGTATGTGGTGCTGGGGTTCAAACCTGGGTCCTCGTGCATGCCAGGCAAGCACTGTGACTGCTGAGCCACCACTCCAGCCCCTGCAATCTTATTTTTTATTCTATTTTTTCCTTCAGAATCATAACTCATTAAGTTTTATAAGTATTGTTAAGAAGAATACAATCCCATTCTATTTTTCCAAAAGGAGCTACTTTCAATATAGTATAATACTTTGGGTAGCTATATATGCATATGACTAAGTAATATGCCTAAATAATTTTTGAGCATTATTTCTCATTGGTGAACAAATATCATAAGTTACCAATTCAAAGAATGATTTAACAAATAAATATACATACAGACTTCATACCTAATAAAAATTGATAGAATACCTGAATACTTTTAGAAATATGCCATATTCCATTTGAAGCTAGGTTTAAAAATAGATTAAATGAATGTAAATTCATATGCAAAAACCAAATGAGTACATTGAAAATTAGGTTTCTGATGACCTTTTCACTCTAAATAGAATCATCTCCTTGAGTGATGGCTGTGGTTTGTTGTTTAGTAGTTGATATCTTTTGGCAATTTACATTGAAATTTTTATGGATAAAATGATGTCTTAAATTTGTTTCAAAAGAAAATAGGAGTGGATGGGAAGTAAATAAAATAAATTTGACCATGAGATGATCATTGTTAAAGCTGATTGACTGATTTGTGTGTATTCGTCATAGTCTCCTATTTGCTTTTATGAATGTTTGAAACTTTCATTGCAAAAACTTTAAATAAATAAATAAATGTGCACAGTATCAGTTTTTGTTTACAGTATTGTAGCAGTAAAATAAGACTTATTCTACCAAATAGTTATCAGACTACAGTTGAAAAATAGAAAACTAAGTTATGTAATAATTTATTATAAGGTAAATAGTATAAAAATAAAATGGAATAATAACTGTTTAGAGAATTATTTTAGAATAAATTTTTCCAGTGAAGAAAAAAAATGTACATATACTACATACCATGTGATTTTAGTGGTTTCAAAATTCATCCCAGAGTTAGTAATAAACATTTTTAAGTAAATGAAAATACGCTTATTCTCACTGCAAAGAATTTTTAAACTAAAATAACAAAAATAGAAATATTTAATACTAAGGTAATTTTTTTCTAAGTTGTTAAGCATTTGAAAAAATGGTGTGATGTGAAATATTGGACTATGTAAATAAAATAAAAAAACAGGGATTAGTATGGGAAAGAAATCAAATCTGTTCCCTCAGGAGACAGAAAGGAAAAAAGACTCAGGTTGTTTTGTAGAAGCTAAGGTAAAGTCCACAGAACCAGCTTGCCAGCATACCTGATCTTATTTTATTCTTCTGCTCAGCATTGGGAAAGGGAATAGTGACTTTTACTGGGAATGCATCCTTTTCTAGGACATTTTACATTAGCCCTTATGAGAGCTATTTATTTCTAGATTTATAGATGAAGAAATGAAGGTTCTGAGAGGTTAAGCAACTTGCATAAGTATCCAATGCCAATTCTTCATAATTGGCTTCTCAGATCTAAAAATTATAAAGTAATAAAAACATGTTTTTATTTAATGTTTTCATTATTTTTTCAATGAAATTCATTGCTAGAAAAATAACTTCAGGTTTAGAATATATTATTTTATGCTTAGTTTAAAGAAATATAAAAATAAATCCTTCAGTATTTATAGATGCTATCTTGAAAATAGAATTACTATGTTTATGGCCATTTAAATGCATCTGCCTGTATCTTAAAATCTTTATTGTAGGGTACAAAAAGCCAGGAAATTCAGCAGAAGTAGTAATGCTTTGATTTGGTTTTAAAAGGACAAAATACCACTTGTATTATTGTAGAATCTTTGCTTTAATCTTTCTTTTTTTTTCTTTCAGTACTACAAAGTGATCATTTCTTACACTTACTGCAAACTGACAATGTTCAAATAGGATCTATAGTCATGACTCTACTGCGGAATATACTACAGATCAACAGGTGACTTGGTTTTATGCAGTGTTACTGATTTTTATTTTTTGATCAGAAGCATTACCAATTTTATTCCAGTTTTGCTAAAATCAATTGCATATGACTTATATGTGGCACTTAAGCTCAATTTACTCTATTCTTTCAGAAAAAATCATATACTATAAACAATTAGAAAGTTATTATTAAATTGTTGTATCAAAGCTTAAGAAGACCTTAGGGCATAATTTCAGGCTTAGAGAAGAAAATTAGTGTGATATCTGAAGAAAAATATTAGGATCACAATAAAAATGCTTATCACATATATACAAACAAGAAGAAGCATAAATATCATAAGAAGTTGAAATACACACTGTGAGCTGTAAAGCAACCAATAAAACAACAAAGGATTATGACTAAAAAGCTAACAAAAGCAACAAAAACAAATCACTAAAAAAATTTGTAATCCAAAAGAAAGCAGTTTAAAATAGGAAAAAAGGAGAAAGTGAATAAAGAACAAACAAATATGTAAAAGCCATGCAGTAGATTTAAATCTGTCTATATTAGATGTAAATGGTTGCAAACCCAAAATTGAAAGACAGAGATTGACAGATGCAATTTTAAAAATAGAAACTGTATTACACTGGACAAAACTAGGTTTAAAATAAAAGAATGAAAAAAAAGATATACCATGCTAATACTAATCAAAAGTATCATAAAGAAACTGGTTCAAGACATGTTTATTGACCCAGTGGCAGAATTTCAAAGTACATTAGCCAAAATTAATAGAATACACGGAGAAATAAATCCTCAGTTAAAGTAAAAGATAGCAGTATGCCTCTCTCAATAATTGATATAATAAGTAAACAGAAAATTAGTAAGACCATACATAGATTTGAACAATAATATCAACCAACTTGACTTAATTGACATTTATTGAACATTCTGCCAAAGAACAGTTGAATATATACTTTCAAATGCAAACGGAAAATTTGCACAAAAAAGGCCATTTTAGGACATAAAACCAGACTCAATAAACTTAAAAGGATTTAAGTGGTTCAAAATATGTTCTCTGGGGGCTGGAGCAGTAGTTTAGCCAGTAGAGTGCTTGGCTAGCATGGCTGAGGACCTGGGTTCCAACCCTGGCACCACATACACATCTAAGTGTCAGAGAAACAAAAACCAGATTATAAAATTAATTCTCTCCTTCTCTCTCTCTCACTTTCTTTCCCTCTCTCTTTAAAGTAAATTATGTTCTCGGGCTTCAGTGGAATTAAGTTGGAAATTAGTACCAGAATATCTCTGAAAAGTCCTCCAATATGAGGGAAATAATACCTTTCAATAACCCACAAGACAATGAAAAAAAATATTTTTAAATGGAAGTGAAAACAACATGAGAATTTCTCTGATGGATCTTAATTAAGTAATACTTAAGGGAAATTGTATCAATAATTTCTATATTAGAAAAGTAAAATCTTAAATCATTAACCTTAGCTTCTAGTTTAAGAGTCTTAGGAAAAGAAGGGAGAATTAAACTTTTAGTTGACAAAACATAATGATTCAAGTGTAAATCAATGAAATACTAAATTATAGTAGGGAAAATAAATGAAACTATAAACTGGTGAGAACCTCAATGAAATTAACAAACCTGTACCAAGAGCAATCATGAAAGAGACTATAAATAACCAATATTGATATTGAAAGGGTAACATCACAATAGAATTTATAGATATTAAAAGTATCACACAGGAATAATATGAAAAACTTTATGCTTACAAATTCAGCAAGTTGAATGAAATATACAAGTTCTTTGAAAGACACAAATTAACAAAATTCACTTAAGGAGTAATAACCCATTATAAACCCTAGATAGCTTTAAAGAAATTGAATTTGTAGCTAAAAACCTTCCCTCAGAGAAAACTCCAACTCTAATGGCTTCTTTTTATAAAAAATTTTATTAAGGAGTTGAGCTATTACACAGTGTAAATGCATATAAAGTAGCAATATGATATGCACATTTTTTTCATTTTGTTTTTTTTCAGGGATAATTTATTAGTTTGACTTAGACTTACATATTGGAGGGAACTGTTGTTACATAATCATGCATACATGGATATTGACATAGTGGGATAGTAAGTTGAGGTCGCTCCTAGACCAGGATCTACCCCCCTTCATTCATTCCCCAAGCTCATGTCTCCTCTGTAATTCCACCATACTACAGTTTGAAATGCACATATACATGTATAATAATTGTTGACATTTCTGAGGTCCTCTGCCTATCTGTGTATAGCTAGGCTTCTAATAGGAGTTGAGTATTTCCTGTTGTACCCTTATTCCTCCCTTCCCTCCCTGCCTCCTTCCCTTCTCCCCGCCACCTTCCTGGGAATGGTTCACCCAGTTTATGTGGAATTTCAACTATGATAATTTTATTACTTAAACTCAGCTGACTATCATCCTGTCGTAGATTTTACACTAGCTTCCACATATGAGAGAAAACATTTGACCCTTAAGTCTCTGAATTTGGGATATTTCACTCAGCATAATTTTGTCCATTTCCATCCATTTGGCTATAAAAGGCATGATACTGTTATCTCTAATAACAGAGTAGAACCCCATTGTGTATATATACCACAATTTATGAATCCATTCATCCTGTGAGGGGCATCTAGGTTGGTTCCATAGCTTAGGTATTATAAACTGAGCTGCTATAAACATTGATGTTGCTATCTCTGTAATGTACCAATTCTACCTTTTTTGGGAAAATACCCAGTAGTGGGATAGCTGGGTTGTAAGGTAGATACAACCCTAGTGTTTTGAGGAGTCTCCACACTGCTTTCCAAAGTGGCTAGACCAGTTTGCAGTCCCACCAGCAGTGTGTTAGTGCTCCTTTCTCCCCACAACCCTTCCAGCATCTGTTATTGTTGGTATTCTTCATTTTTTCAGAGTGAGGTGGAATCTCAGTAAAGTTTGGATTTGCATTTCTGACGTGCACGTACTCTTAAACCAGAATTACCTCCACATTGCCCATGCCCCAGTCTCTTGAATCTTATGTATTTCACCCCTACAAACAATATAAATGCTTAGGTTGTGAATTTTCCAGAATTTAATGATTGCATAAGTATTATTTGGATTCTCGGGGGGGGGGGGGTAAAGAGTATGCTACATTGTTGTCTCCCTAGATTCCTCCCTATTCTCCCTCCTTTTCCCCTCCCTGACCCTTCTTCACCCCCCCCCCACTACATATCTATGGTTGCACTACTTTATATGTTGCTATGCCTTTGCAGGGTCTAATACATGAGGTTGACTACCTTTCACACAGGCCTGGGTGTAGCTCCAGCCTCCACAAATGAGTGAAAACATTCAACCCTTGACTCTCTCAGTTGGCTAACTTTGCTCAGCATGATTTCTTCCAGTGCCATCAATTTACCTTCAAAGGCCACAATACCATTGTTTCTAATTGCTGAGTAGAATTCCATTGCATATATATAGCACAGTTTTGGGATCCATTCATCCACTGAGGGGCATCTGGCTTGGTTCCATAATTTAGCTATTGTAAATTGAGCTGCTGTGAACATAGATTTTGCCATGTCATTGTAATATGCTGATTCTAACTCCTCTGGGAAAATACCCAGAAGAGAGATAGCTGGATCATATGGTAGGTCCTTCCCTAATTTTTTTGAGGTTTCTCCACATTGCTTTCCAGAGCAGCTGTGATAGTGTTCCTTTCTCCCCACAACCCCTTCCAGCATGTATTACTGTTTATTTTCTTCATTTTTGCCAATCTGCCTGGAGTTAGGTGAAATCTTAATGTAGTTTTCATTTGCATTTCTCAGATACTAGTGATTTAGAATACTTTCTCATGTATTTATTGGCTTGCTCAATTTCCTCTGTTGAGAAGTTTGTTTAGCTCTTTGACCCATTTATTGATTTAATTGTTTATATTTTTGATATTAAGCTTTTTGAGTCCTTTGTAAATTTTGGATATTAGTCCCGTGTCAGAAGAATCACAAGCCATGATTGTCTCCCATTGTATAGGTTGTCTCTTGACAATATTGACCAGTTCCTTGGCTGTGCAGAAGCTTTTTAGTTTAATGGCTTCCCACTCATTGATTTTGTACTTTAATTCTTTCACTTTAGGAGTCTTGTTGACTCCCAAATGATGGAGTGTTGGTCCTAACTTTTCTTCTAGCAGTTGTATGGTAGCTGGTTTAATTCCTTGTTTCTTGGTCCATTTAGATTTGATTTTTGTGCAAGGTGAGAGATAAGGATCTAATTTAAACCTTCTGCAAGTGGCTTTCCAGTTTGTCCAACACCATTTGTTGAATAGGCTGTCATTCCTTCATGTTATATTTTAATCCGCTTTGACAAAGTTCAGATGTTTAAAGATTTGTGGGTTTATTTTAGAGACTTCTATTCTATTCCATTGGTCTTCATACCTATTTTGATACCAGTACTGTGCTGTTTTTGTTATTACAGCTTTGTAGTATACTTTTAGATCTGGTATTGTGAAATCACCTGTTTTGTCTTCCTTGGTTAGTAATGTTTTGGCTATACTGGGTTTCTTGTTGTTCCAAATGAATTTGAGAATTGGTTTTCCTATATCTGTAAAGAATGACATTGGTATCTTGATGGGAATTGCGTTGAATCTATATAATGCTTTTGGCAGAATGGCCATTTTAATTATATTAATTCTAACTATCCAAGAGCATGGAACGTCTTTCATCTTCTCAAGTCTTCTTCACTGTTATTTGAAGAAATGATAATTTTCCTTGTAGAAGTCTTTTACTTCCCTTGTTAGATGAATTTCCAAGTATTTTATTCTTTTTGAGGATATTGTGAATGGGCCTAATTTCTTCTTCTGCCCTATTATTGTTAGTGTATAGGAAAGCTGTTGATTTATGGGTATTGATCTTGTAGCCTGCCACTTTGCTAAAACTGTTATAAGCTCAAGCAGTTTTCTGGTGGAGTTTTTTGGATCTTCCAGATGTAGGATCATGTCATCAACATACAGAGATAGTTTGACTTCCTCTCTTTCTGTTCTTATCCCTTTGATTTCCTTCTCTTGCCTGAATGCTCTGGCTAGGGTCTCAAGTACTATATGGAATAAAAGTAGTGAGAGCGGACAGCCTTGTCTTGTTCCCAAGTTTAGTGGAAATGCTTTCTGCTTTTCTCCATCTAGTATAATACTAGCTAAGGGTTTGTCATATATGGCCTTTACATAGTTAAGTTATTTTGATCCCTCTCTTCTCTAGAGTTTTGAGCATAAATGGGTATTGAATTTTATCCAAGGCCTTTTCTGCATCAATTGAGATGAAAATATGGTTTTTGTCCTTAATTCTATTTAAGTGATGAATCACATTTATTGATTTGAGGATGTTGAACCAGCCTTGCATACTTAGAGTGAAGCCTATTTGATAGTGGTGAATTATCTCCTTGATGTGTTTTTGAATACCTTTTGCTACATATTTATTAAGGATTTTTGTGTCGATGTTCATCAGGGATATTGGTCTGTAGTTTTCTTTTTTTTAATGTGTCTTTATTGGATTTTAGTTTCAGAGTTATGGTTGCCTCATAAAAAGTGCTTGGGAGAGTTCCCTCCTTTTCAGTTTCTTAGGATAGCTGAATAAGGAGAGTTGTGAGCTCCTCCTCGTAGGTGTGGTAACACCTTTTGACTTTTTCTAAGTTGTATATATTTTTCATGGCATTTGTAATGCAAGATTAGGTTGTCAACATAAAGAAGGTTGTCAGTAAGGAAAGATAAAATTCCTCCTAAATTAAGTACATGATCTTTGTACATTATTTATAGTAACCTGGTACTGTCTTGTAATTTTGCTCTTATTATTGCCTTGAAGCTTTCAAATCACTTGTTATTTAATATTTTGCAAGTTTTTTTCTCTCAATTCAATTACAAATTTCCCCTGAAGACATTTTTTTTTTTAAAGAGAGAGGGACAGTGAGAGAGAAGGAGAGAGAGAATCAATTTTATTTAGTTTTTCATGGGGCTTTTGTTGCTCCAACAGTTCATTGTGTATGTGGTGCTGGAGTTTGAACTCGCGTCCCTGCGCATGCCAGGCAAGTGCTGTAACTACCGAGCCACCGTTCCAGCCCAGAAGACAACGTTTGACTACTTTGCATTTTCTGTTATGTCTATCATGGTGCCTTTTACACATTAGAAATTCAATAAATATTAATGGATTTAATGTGATATATTCTTAGAACCAATACATATGTAAAAATTGATTATCTTCTTGGATCAGGTCACATATAGACATCAAGTTACTGTAACTTTTATTTTAAAATTGTAATAATTGGATCAATTAGTAATTATACTTTTTATAATTTTTGTTCTATTAGTGGTGATTTACTCAGAATAGAAGGAAAAACCCTGCATTCTATTTTAGATGAAGTTATTTATAAGCTTTTATCAACACCTAGTCCAGTCATAAGAAGTACTTCTACAAAGCTCCTACTGTTGATGGCTGAATCCCATCAAGAAATTTTGATTTTACTGAGACTAAGTGCCTGCTACAAAGGTAATCCATGCATACTTTCTTTTTTGGGATTCTCAATAAGAAAATGTGTGTTGATGGTTTGTGAAACACAGAAGTCTTATAATTTGAAAAATTAACTGAACTATGTAGATAAAACCTTATTATAATATATACCTTTTTAGAAAAAAAAAAGCCTTTATGTAATCAAGCTATCTTTAATGTCTCAGTGGTGGCATGTGATAGTCATTGATGAAGTTGCAAAAACTATTTACCTCCTCTCTAATCTATTGGTTCTGTGTTTGTACCATGTAGTGTAATAAACTAATAGCCAACTAAATCAGTGACTCTATCACCACTAGCTTTATTGGGAAAAACAGAACTGTGTGATAAACCTTTTGGCATTTATATCAGTTAATTACTCCTAAACATTTTACTGTCTTTCCTCAGAAACAACAAAATCTGCCTTACCTCCAAGTTCAAACGCATATGCATAAAAAGTTAGAAATTTGAGGGTAAAAGAACTCAGTATATACCATTCTGATATAATAGCTTTCATTTAATTGAGCATTTACCTCATATAAGACACTGTTCTACATGCTCTACATGCATTAAGATATTTAATCTTTATCCCTTGTGATACTTCTATCCTAATTCTATAGATCTGGAATAAGAAGCATAGGAAAATTAGGTAATTTAACCAAGATAACACAGATCATGTGCTTTTTCCAGTTACCAAGCAAAGTTATCTGTTAACTTTTTTTTATCTCTTTACTGACCATAGTCATATGTTAAATATGATATGTATTTTTATTCAGCATAATTAGGAAATGGGTTTGTTTCATTAAATATACTTAATATATGATATTACTGTATGACTTTATAAAAACTATACAATGCCTAAATAACAAGAATTACTTTTTAATCATTCTTGATGATTTAGAAGACACTTTAGCAATTTACCTTGTGTTAGTCATTACTGTGAACATTTTAGTTATAGAATAGAGAATAGAATTATAGAATTAATTATAGAATTATAGAATAGAGAAATTACCAGTAATAAAACTAGTTGATATCATTGGAAGATATCCATTTTTCAATTCTGCAGAAATGTGAATGTCCAGCAAAGTTCATCACAAAGGATTTACTTTTGACTGATATCTTAACAGCAGAATTTATTGTTTTTTCATGATATTTTATAATTACAATACTGCTGAGAAGTTGAGTCTTAAAGAGACTGTAAGGCATGGGAATAACCATTCCATGACTTCTGTAATTGTATGCTACAAGGCAGTTTTATTTACTTTATTTATATTGACTATATACATTATAATACATCTTTCTAACATGCCCTGCCAATTTACCAAGCAAACTTACTTTATAGCTTTTACTACTATTCTATTATTTGGGGATGAAAATACAGTATACTAATGTTTTAGTACTGCTATATTTGCTCAGAAATCTGTTGACTCGCCCTACTATAAGATGTTAGTGGGGGGTATTTTTAATTTGACAGTGACTTCTCTTAATTAGTAATTACTAATACTACTTAAGTGCTTCTACAGGGTAGGGTATATACTGATTATATATTCTTTTTTTAAAACAGAGTGAGAAAAAGAGAGTCAATTTTAGTTTTTCATCTGCTTTTTGCTTTTCCTCCACTTAGTTGTGTATATGGTGCTGGGGATTGAACTTGGGTCCTTCTGAATGCCAGGCAGGCTCTCTATCACTGAGCCACCCCTCCAGCCCTGATAATGTATTCTTTTTTTTTTTTTTTTTTAAAGATAGAGGGACAATGAGAGAGACAGAGAAAGAGAGAAACAACTTTATTGAGTTTTTCACATGGCCTTAGTTGCTCCAACACTCAGTTGTGTACGTGGTGCTGGGGTTTGAACCTGGGTCATCGTGCTTGCCAGGCAAGCACCGAAACCGCTGAGCCACCGCTCCAGCCCCCCTGATAATGTATTCTTAATAATTATCTTTAAATTCTTTCAGTTTCAGGTGTTTTGTATTCAGAAAAAATAAATCTCTCTTCTCTTTGACTTACTGCATTGATTCTGCTGCTCTTTATTAAAGATATTATCTCAACTGGTTTTTGTTCAGATTAAACCCAGGGGCACTTTACCTCTGAGCTAACATCCCCAACCTGTGATTTTTTAATTTTGAAAGAAGGTCTTTCTCCGTTGCTGAGGTTGGACTTGAACTTATGATTGTCCTGCCTTAACGTTCTAAGTTGCTGGGATTATGAGCATATGCCAACCACAGCTGGCTATCTAGACATATTTTTGTATCAGATCTCGCAGGTGAGCAGCAAGAATTCTCAGGACAAAGGAATATCCTAAACACTTCAACCTAGAAGTCTTTGAGGAAAGCAAAAAGAAAAATTATGTGATTAATCTTGTTGTGTTCATTTGTTTCTAAACCAAATTTTTTAACCTCAAATTAATACTGATTAGCCAGACATGGTAGTGCATGCTTGTAATTCCAGCAACTTGGAAGCTGAGGCAAGAGGATTCCAAGTTCTGGGCTATCTCAGCAACTTAGTGAGGCCCTTTCTCAAAATTTAAAAAATGGGGACTGGAGACAGGGATGTAGCTCAGGGGTAAAGTGCTCTTTATCACCAGTACTATTAAAAAAAAAGAGTGATACTGATTATATGATAAAATTATATTTTATTGTTAATAATTATATCTTTTATTCCATTTTAGGACTCAGGAGTCTACTGAATAAACAGGAAACTGGAACAGAATTTAGTCAAGAACTTACACAGCTCACTAGCCTTTTAAGCCCTCAGATATATCAGGAAGTAGAAGACCAGGTATTAAATTATAAAAATAACTGGGAATATTTGCTAACTGACTGTATTGTTTCCCTTAAATATGCCTCACTTTTTTTCACTTAACATTTTAAGCAAAAATTTTTCCTGGAAAATGTAAATATCTTTAAGAGTGTCTGTCTGTTTTCCAATCAGCCTATCCATAAATTTCAGTCTCCCTTTTACACTTTTTTATAGATACTACCACACCAGTTTCTCCCTCTCCTCAGGGTTTCACATGAAATTCCTATCTCTGATTTGTATTATCTTTTATATATAAGCTATTTAAACTTTGCTACTTCTTTAAAAACATCAAATTATGGCAAACTATTTACAATTACCTAAGGCTAACCTCAGTCTTTGAGATGCAGCAATAGTGCTTTTGGCCTCTACGTGAAAAATTTGTATTAATAAAAATTATAGGGGTTGGGGATTTAGCTCAGTGGCAGAGCACTTGCCTAGTATGCGCAAGACCCTGAGTTTGGTCCTCAGCCCTAATAAATAAATAAATAAATTAGAAGTTTGAGGCAGCAAATTATTTTTTTATCATATTTCCTCTAGTATTCTGAAAATGGTGGCTCCAAATATCTCATTCCAATAGGAAAATGCACACAGGTGATTTCCAGGTGAAGACTTAAAATAAATATGGAAAAAAGACAAATATAAAATAATAAAAACTATATTTTAATTTAAAAGTCAGTAGGTACACTATGTATCTAAAATCCTGAACCAAAAGAGTACAACATTTAAAAATACAAGCAGACCCATGAAAAGTCCAGTTGGGCAGCAGAATGAAGAGGAGAACCTTAAAGGAAGAGAGCGGAGGAAGAGAATATCTTGCTTCTGTGTGTGAACCTTCACATGTCTTAGACTAATTATAAAACTATGTGTGTGCTAAACAGAAACAAAACAGCATACCACCAAAAGCTTACATAAATGTTCAGAGATTTAAACAGCCACCCACAAAAGGTCAATAGAGCTGATAGTCTAAATCTATCCAGATTGATTGCTTATTAAATAAAAATATTAACAAGCTAGCTAAAAAAAAAAGAGAGAGAGATTATGAAAGGTTAGATATTACTATGAAGTCTTTGGGGGAAAAAGTGAGATTAGACTGAATTTGGAACAAATTAGATTATATCTTGAATATGTTCTAAATATTGCCTAACTGAACCTGATATACTTCCTTTTGGAGGTGACCTGTAGTCTTCCCTGTCCTAGGCCTATGGACTTAATTAATGTTGCCTCCTACCCATCTTATTAAAGAAAGGGTTTAATTCTTGTCCTGTCCTGATATTTTAAAAGGTACTCTTTAAAAAAACAAGCAAAAACTTTTCTAGAAATGTCTCTAAATTATTGCTGGCATATAATTTCAGAAATTACATCAAGCAGCTTGCTTGATTCAAGCTTATTGGAAGGGTTTCCAGACTAGAAAGAGATTAAAGAAGCTTCCTTCTGCTGTGATTGCTTTGCAAAGGAGTTTCAGGTAAAAACATCTGGTGACAGGATTGATGATCTGAGAGTCTTATTAATAGTACAGCTGAATGGAAACTTAAAGGGGCTTTTGTTGTTGTTGCTTTAGGTTGTTTTTCTTTTTTTCTTTCTTTTTTTTTTTTTTTTTTTTTTTTTTTTTTTTTTTTTTAGTTTCTTAATATGTTTCTTTTTATTCTTGCTTTCATTCTGTTCTAATATGTTACTGAGTACCAATACTCCAATAACTAGATGCAATTTCAAAGCAAAAAGTATAACTATAGTAAGACAGGATTTTGACATGTCAAATATACAGTCCCGTCCACTTAATAATGTTTGTGGGCCAAAGCCTACCGAGGGAGCCAGTGATATTTATATTACATTCTGAAAGCTAATAGCTCTCATAAGTGTTCATATTAAATTGTGATAAAAACAGGTATGGATATACAAATTAAATGTGTTAATCCAGTATTTCTGAGTACATGGCATGGATGGATATGGTCCTTGGATCTGACAGTTTGTCATTTATCCCTATTTCAAGTGGACTGAAAATGAAATAGTAAAAATATGGCCCATTTTTTATATGATTAACCCATTTAGATTCTTACAGGTTACAGAAAAAACAAGAAGGATTTAGCTTCTAGAGCATTTGAGATAAAGTAAAATCTCAGAAATGATTTTCCATGCAGCCTAACTTAAAGCCAGTTTTTAGTTCACTGAAATGAAACTAGCATATTACAGAAGTAAACTTTTTTAACATAACTGAAACGCTTCTTTTAATAAGTGCACCTGCATTTCTCAGTTTAAAAACATTTAAAAATAGCTATTAGGTTTAACATGCTAGATTGTCTCATAATTGAAGACATTAAAGTTACTCTGGCTGTGTCCCTTAGTGGATGTCCTATTCTTTGATGAAAGTTTTCTTCAGAAAGGACATATAAAGATAAGTTATAAGTATCACTGGGCTTGAATATTAGCAAAGAAAACTTTAATTTTTTAAACATGAATTAAGTATCTACTGTGTGCCAAAAGATGAATGGATAAAGTTATATATCTATGTCTAGCTAGAGAGAAATAATTTTTTAAAAATTATTTTTTAGTGCATTATAGTTTTACATACTGTTGGGATTAGTTGTCACATATTCCTAGATGCACACAATTCAGCAGTACAATTTGTTCAATATCTTCCCACACACACATCCCTCTACCTCCCTCCTCCCATCCCCTGAACCCTTGCATTTCTTCTGGGTCCTATATTATTCCTAAAAAACCCAAATACAGTGACATAATTCTTATATAACTATGAAGAACATTTTTTTATATATATGGCTGTAGTATATTCAGTGACATTTATAACTGCTTGGAATGTATCTTGCTTTATCTCAGTTCTAGCATTTCCCCTTTTTCTACCTTCCTGTCATCCCTTGTTATTCTTCAAAATATTTGACAATGGGATTAAACATTTACAGTTTTTGTACAGGCATGCAACATAGCTTGTTCAAATATCTTATGAAGTATCTTGCAACTGCATCTCATAAATATTAACATTTTGCATTTTTGTTCTATGGCTCTAATATATAAGTTTGTCTACTTTACTTCCCCAGCCTGGGTTTAGGTCCAGCCTCCACAAATGAGGGAAACCATTAGGCCCTTGACGAGAGAAAGAATTTAATAGACTTCAGTTTGTATCTGACTTCAGCCACTTATTGATGAGTGATCTTGCATAATTTGAGCCACCTCTCTTAGCTTCAAATTTCCAATGTATAAAATACAAATAATAGTCTATTACCTCATGCATTGATCAAATTTCTGCAACTGTGACAAAATACCTGAGATAAATCAACTACAAAAGAGGAAAGATTTATTTTGGTTCAGTGTTTCAGAGATTAAAATCTATGATCACTTGGTTTCATCACTTTGGTTCTTGGCAAGGCAAACATCATGGCAGGGAACATATGATGGACCAAAGCAGCTTATCACGTGGTGGCTTTTTTTTGTTTTTTAACAAGGCCTCTTCTCCAAAACCCATTACAACATGAATCTATCAGTGGATAATGACGAGGTTAGAACCCTCATAATCCAGTCCCCTTTCTAAGACCTACCTTTGAACACATGCTGCCTCAGGAACCAAGCCTTCAACACATGAGCCTTTGGGGGATATTTCCAGTCCAGTTATAACAACTCATAAGACTGAGAAAAAGTTTTTAGCATACTTCCTGGCACATAGAAAATGGTAGGAGGAAAAATAGCATATGACACATTTTCTTCCCTTTAAGATTTACAAATCTAGACAGGCATATTAAATAAATGGCCTTATGAGAGGCAGGTATTATCTTTGTAACAATGCATCAAAATATTTGCCTATTCTACAAGCTCTTTCTTTTTTAAAAAAAGATTGGGAAAAATAGCATTTTTGTAATCAAATAAAATTGAACAATACAGAATATTTTTAGAACCACAATATATATTCTTCTACTCAAGGATCTGAGACACTCTTGTTATTGTCTTCTGTGGTAGTCAGAGTAGTTCTGCTTATGGATTATACCTATTGTCTTCCTCAGATATCTATCTGCTTTTATAATATTTAGAGAAACCTCAGGAAGCTGGGGTGTAGCCCAGTGATAGACAAAATAGGCATTACATTGCTTCCTTTATGTAACAAAACCAGACAAGTGTAAATATTTTAAAAGATAAGCTGTAAGCTGTAGTGATTTATTTCACATTATATATTTGTTTGAGGTTCTAGAATACACTGAAGTTCAGTTTTAACCCTTGGGTTTTATTTAAGTTTTTAATTTCAAGTTCACTCCAGGCTTTAGTACAGCCTATTCGTTGTTACAGCTTATGCAAATATCTCATTTCCTTTGTAGCTGGGCTTTCTGCTTCTTCTTAGTCGGGTCATTCATTCCATGATTTCCCTCTGCCATGCCTTTTTGGGGAGAAGAGAGACTACTGACCATTTGTACAGAAGGGTCCAAATTGATCAGGATTCTTTAGATTCATCAAGAGGCATTCCTTTATAGTAACACCCTTGCTAAACCACTTTCACAGGAAGTTCTTTTTATTTGTTTTTCATAGTTAAAAACTTAATTTTCTATTAAGCATTCTGTTTTTCAGCAAGGTTTTCTGAAACAGCTAACAGGTGCTCCATTATCTTAGGAAAACCCCATAATTTCTCTACCTTTATCATGGTACTGCTATTTACTTATTTTATTTACATTTGTTTGATTTCCCTTTGAGTGGTATCTTTTCTTTGCCTGAGGCATAGCACTCAGCGGGCAGCAAACACCTGGATGAGTGTCTACTGCATTAATATCTGATCAGTCACTTCCCTTTCAGAAGTGCAATACACCTGCCCCATGGTTGGATACCTACTTGTTCTTGTAAAAGAAAAAAAAAAGTCAGTTGGGTGAATGATTTTAATTTTTGAGTGATTATAGAAACTCTTAGCAAAATGACTAAAATGTAACTAAATAGGGGAAGGAACATTTAAAATCAGATCAGTTCCTGATAAGTGTTTTCAAACATGAAATTAAAACTCATGAATCCAAGAACCACAATTATATACATTTTATAGCTGGCATTTCAATCACTGAATCCCTCTTTTCTACTCTTCCTGGTTTGTATTTTACTTCTGTTTTCATGCTGCATGGTCTTTTTTTTTTTTTTTTTTTTTTTTTTAAGAGAGAGGGACAGTGAGAGAGAGGAACAACTTTATTGAGTTTTTCACATTAGTTGCTCCAACACTCAGTTGCGCACGTGGTGCTGGGGTTTGAACCCGGGTCCTTGTGCTTGCCAGGCAAGCGCCGAAACCGCTGAGCCACCGCTCCAGCCCCCCTGCATGGTCTTTTCATTTTTACCGTATTTCATAGCCTGCCTGCCTGAACTGTTTCCCAAACCCAGTTTTCTGACAGATTAAATATATTAGCAATGTAGCTTTAATGACTACCATGTTTCTTACATTAATAACATGTTTTAAATGTTGATAGCATCATATTAGACTTTACTATCTATACCAATTAGAAGTTGAAACATGTAGTTTTTTAAAAAATCAATTTGAAAGGACACTAATTAGGGCCTGCTCTCTTTCATCCTCCATAAGTAGGTAAAGGACAAAATGCCATAATCTACATGAAGTACCACTCAGAAGTTTTTGTGGGGAGTTCTTTAGGAGAGGCAAGTTTTTATCAACTATTCTTTGGAAAGGGAGAGGCCCTCACCTACTTAATCTACAATTTACAGGTAAAACAAGATACTTCACAGCTATTAAACTAGCCTTATGTCATCTCTAGGATCCTTTCCCCTTTTGTCACACACAGAGTTAAGTCCTTTTTACCTTTGATAATAGGAAAGTTTTGAAACAAATTCTCAACTCTTTACCTAAGTGGAAAGCCAGAGAAAACTTAAGTTATAATTGATGGAAGTTAAGAAACTGTGAGAAAACAACCACACACACTAAAATTTTTCACAATAATTTTGTGAATTTTCCTTCTCTAAAAGGGTTTCGTTTTAAAGTTCCAGTTATGTTTACAATTAATTGTTTCCCATTTTCAAAAGAAAACCCAGTTTAACTACACTGTTACAAACTCTAGCTTAATACTACGGAACTGAAGCCAAGATACTAGAGTTGTTTAACAGTTTAATTCTAGGATAAGGATCTAAGAGAAGACATGTTCTTGAAGGAGACTTTTACAGAAGTAAAATAGTGTATTCTTCTTTCCTTTCCTTTGTATCCCCTTGGCTTTCTTTTTCTATGGGTATCTGAAAGCATTTTGAGAGTATTTACTGTAACTAATATTCTTGGTCTCCTTACATAGTGATGAAGGTAAGAAGCACAAAAACTGGATTGGAATGACTAAGGAGAAAGCATGTAATATAGAAATGATAATTAAATGAAATGTGACCACATGAAAATTTTTGTTACCACTCATAAAGTAATGTTTAGTACTCAATTGAGAAATAAGTAAACCTACATAAAGAATCAACCATAAGCACACCATGTAGTAAAAATTGCTATTGAAATTTTAATGATTTTTTAATCATTTCGTTTCTATGTAAGTATATATAAATTTTAAAGATAATTTGGATCGCATTCTTCTATATCCCGATTTAATTTTTATCTGATACTGCATTACATGTCACTAAATGTTCTTTGAAAATTCTATTTTTTATATAGTTCATAGAATCCAATTAGATGACTGAACCAGTATTTCTTTATCAAATCTCCGTTGTGGTATATACCATTAGTTTTCATCTTGTTACTGTTGTAATACTGTGTGAGCACATCTTTGAACATATTTACTTTGAACACATTTTATCTTTTCAAGAAAATTATTAGAAATGGAATTTGTTGGGCAATATTTTTAAGACTTTTGATATGTATTTCAAATATTTCTTCAGACTTTTGATGAATATATCCAAGTATTTCTCCAGAAAGATACAGCAGAAGTATATGACAATATAATTTGTCATACCCTAACAACACTGGGAATTTTCCTTAAGAAACTTTTTGTCTGCATTTATTTGATTACTTATGAAACTGTGTGTCAGGCACTTCCTGTTTCCAACACAGATCTAAACGAACAAAGATATTGCTGAAGATAAATAGGCAGAAGGAAGAAGACAATCTCAGATTACAATTGCAACTTCAAAGACAGAGAGCCATGCGACTTTCTCGAGAAATACGGCTGAGTATGCTTGAAATAGTTCATCCAGGTGAGTAACAGTATCAACTTTATAAGTCTAAGCATGTTTAGAGTATCTTTTAATAAACAAACCAGGTTTCCTAGCTTCCTAATGATTTCTTTTTTTTATATTTATATGTTTGCCGTTGGTTTTTTTTTTTAGATAAACCTTACCAAATCTTGAGTCAAAAAAAGTTGAATTTTTTTCTGATTAAGGAAGAATATCTCCACCAATTTTTCTTTTCTTATTAAGACTTTCAGATAAATTAGTGAAACATAAAAATGTATACTTAAAGGTAGTCATCAAAGACATAAACTTGAACTGAAGATGTTAGAATATTGCTACATTCTACCATCAGAACTTTACTCATTCCCTAGTACAAATCTTGTGGTATCTTCTTGCTACCTGTGAAAGACTAAGCTAAAACTAATAAAGTGTGATCTGGGAGGGCTGAGGAGGGTATAAGATTTTTTTCTCATTTTTCCTTTATTATTCATTCATTCATTACCCCCTTATTTCTCTTCTTTTCCCTTTAATGTAGTTTCCAACAGTTCCATCCTTACCCCATTATTCTCATGTTGCTCTGCCTTGTGTATCCCATCCAAAACTATAGCTTCAACTAAAATTGAATGCTTAGCACTGGTATCTGGTCCCCATCCTCATCCTCTGTCCTAAACGCTAAAACAGTACTGTCTAATAGGATTTGTTAAACAAAAGTTTGTATGTCTGTAACATCCAAAACAATAGCCAGTGACCTGAGGTGATACTGAATATTTGAAATGTATCGAATGCTTTTAAGGACTTGAATTTTTAATTTTATTTTATTTAACTAGGTAGGTACTTAACTCTAATATCTCCTCTTTGAGACAACACAGCTCTGTAGCAAGGGATAGCTTTTCTTGGGTATTGATAGGCATCCCAAAAACTAATGTCATTATCTTGCCTCCTAAATTTCTTCTTCCTTGATTCTCCATTTCAGATAATTGTACTAATAATCAATTTCCCATCTTAGACATCCTCCAAATGTTATCAGTTGTTAAATCCTATCTTTTTTTTTAATACTCTCTCAAATATACTTCTTTTTATTGCCATTTGCACCACCTTCTACTGCTTTATTCTCACTTAGCTATTGTGAACCCTGAGCTATATGCTGACCAACTCCCAGAAAGTAAAAAGAAAATTATCCATGTAACCAGCTGGAAATTTGCAGATAACCAACCATATTTTGCCTTTTCCAACTGGTGGTATCAAGGGATTTCTTAACCGCATACTCATAGTTATTTCTTTAAATGTTTGTACTATTAAATTTTCAACCCTTTTCTCATTACCATGCCACAAAAATATTATGTGTCCTTTCTCTAAAGAAGCCACATAAGCTGAGAAATTTTTCATTTTACATTCTTAAAACTATGTAAAAGAATTGAGAAAATTAGTGAACAATATTTTTAAAAGGAAACTGTACGATTGTTATTATTATCATTATCCTGATTCCAGAACTTAAGAAAACATAGCAATAAGTATGTTGTAATAGCATCTGCATCTTTTTAGGTCAGTTGGAGAAATACAATCGGGAAATGGAAGAGAAATCAGCATTAATTATCCAGAAACACTGGAGAGGATACAGGGAAAGGAAAAAATTTTGCCAACAGAGGCCATCTCTCACAGAATATAAAGCAGCTGTCACACTTCAAAGAGCAGTGAGTCTGAAGTAGTAAAACAGCTCTGTATAAGAAGGCAAAAATGTATTTACACCTGAAATTTCTATATACCTGCTCTAAAACCATTTTCAACTCACTTAGCTTTCCTGAGCCTTAGTTTCTTCTTTTATAAAATAAGAACCTCTTTGCCTCTGGCCAAGATGATTTAGACATTCAGTTTTTAGTACCACTGTAAAACCATACCATATTTCAGTTTGTTCATGCATTTTCTTTCTTTCTTTGACTGCAAGTTCCCCCAGGATAAGGAGCCATCTTACTTGTTGTCGGCTCTCAGCATGCGCTTGTTGTATGAGTGGATATTTTTGTTTTATCATTTTCACTCAATTGTTATGTGGATCAAATGTATTCTGTAAGTTTAAAAGTCCTACACAAGTATATTATTATTATATATGGTTCTTTTAAATGTATAGATTATTTATTAGGTATAATTAGGTCACTAGAACTCTTGAATTATAGAATGGTGTTTTTAAATGATAATTTTTCGTGGAAATTGTCTAAAGCAGAATAATATTGTATTTACTTGGAAAAGCACAACAAAAGGATGGTTTTTTCTTTTTTTTTTTTTTTTCATTTAATAATCAGTTTTTCTAGTATCCACTTGTTATTTTGTACATAGTTTTTATATAGTTGAACTTCATATTAGAATTCCAGGTCTTTAGTTTAACAATCCTTTATTGTTGACTTTCAAGATCAGTTTTTCACCAAGAACATTCTCTGTGGATTAACATTTTAGGAAGATATTTTAAAACTATCCAAAAACACAGAAGAGTAAGTGCTAGAGAAGTAGAAAGAAATACTTTCCTCCTCCTCCTTCTTCAGGCTCTTTTGGAAATGTAGCAAATAGTCCTACACTATCACCATATCACACATACTCCTGATATTCACCCCCAGCTAAATAAGAACATCTCAGGATTAATCCATTGATAGAAAGATTAGTGACACTTAGAAGGACCTTTTGCTCCTTTATAACACTTTTATCTCATGGCTACCTTCTTTTTAAAGTCTTCCCGGCCAAAGAATTAGCTGGGCCCTTAGTTGACTTACTACCTTGCCTGATTTAGATGAACCCAGTACTTTGTGTTTTGTTTTGTTTTCAGAGACACTGACAGATTTATTTAGGAAAGCAGATACACATTCAAGGGAATGTGGACCCCAGGACTTCATAAAGGGCCCTCTAGATTACACCAGTATGTTAATCATTCCCTAGAGAAGCAATGGTCATCATGGGAGAGGATCTGAAATCTGTGGTAAAGTTGTTTTGATTTTCATACTTGCCATGGCATCTGAGGGAAAAGATTACTCACATTTGCCTCATATCTGCCCAACCTAAAAAAGGAATATGAGTCTCTGCTGAATAAGAACATAAAGGGATGGGTCAAAATCATGTGTATAGCCAGGCACAGTGATGAACACATGTAATCCCAGTGACGCAGGAGGCCAAGGCAGGAGGATTGCAAGTTCAAAGCCAGCCTTAGCCACTTAGCAAGGCCCTAAGCAATTAAGACCCTGTCTCCAAACAAAATATGAAATATGAAAAGGACTGGGGACATGACTCAGTGGTTAAGCACTCCTAGCTTCAATCCTTGGTACCAAAAAAAAAAAAAAGAAAGAAAGAAAAAAATCATGTTTATAGTCTTTGTATCTCATTACAAAAATAACAATGAAGTCAAATCAAAGCTTGCAAAATGGATTACTTTCCCCCCACACCCCCCGTGGTGCTGAGGAATGAGATTGAACCTGGAGCCTAGCATATGCTAGGCAGAACTCTACCACTGAACCACATCCCCAACCCTAAGAAGATTGCTTTCAAAGAACTGAAGAGAGAAAGAAAATGGCAAAAAAAGAGAGAAGAAAAAGTAGAAGAGAAGAATATTTGGTCAATGGTCAGTTAAGGATATATTTTACCAGAACTTTAAAGTATCATTTTCTAAAACATACTGTGTTATCCACTATAGTAATGCTAATATTTTGTGTATATTGTTACAATTTTTCATAAGATTCACTATATGCAAAATATTATTTCACCTATTTATACTTTTTTAAAGTCACTACTAGAAAATTTTAAATTACATGTGTGCTTTGCATTATATATCTTTTTGTACCAGGATTGGCCTTGGTCAGTAAGATAGGAAGATAAGTATCAGCTTCATTGAAAGTAATAAAAAGGAATAAGTTTATCCTTTTAATCAACTTGTCCTTCCAGAGACTAGTTATTAGTATCTTTGGCATGTGAAGGAAGATCATAACTGTTATCACCCTTCTATTCTTCTCATATATTATGTAAAAACAGTAAAAACTAATGAAACACTATGAAAATTGGCCAGCTTCAAATTCCACGTCCTTATTCATGTAGTCAAATTGGAGTTCTTGGTAGGCTTACAGTGTTAGAATTAAATTTGAAAAGTTAGCTGCCTTTTCCTTTTGAATGCTCTAAAATGTTCTTCTCTTGGTTTTTCATCTCCTGAAAAGAAACAAAGAACCTGGGAAAGATGATGTAGCTTGGTCTCTAGAGCAAGACTGAAGCCTAAACATTTGCTACTTGCTTGTAGCAGAAAAGTACTGTAACATTATCATATAGATGCATCACTGACAAACCATAAAAGGACACAGGGAAACAAACCAAGGCAATTTAAACAATAAGCACTAAGAGGCAAATGTCAAAGAGTATTGAAATGATGAAGATTGAAAAAAGAAATGAAAGAAAAGTGGAGGAAGCTTTTCTGATCTAGAACCAGAGAAAAGTTCCCATCATTGCATTATAAGCCTAGGGTGGTACCAAAAGCATGAGGTTGAAGAGAGAAAGAGGCAAAAAAAAATAAAAAAGAAAAGGAAAGGGAAGAATAGAAGGAAAGGGTTCCTCAATGGAGGCAGCAGAATTGTATGCAAGAACAGTGAAGGCTCAAGTAGCATACTAATCAGGAATGCAAGGACATTTTAAATACTCGTCATCAGGACCTCCAATTCTTCTTTCTTCTCAGCTCTCAGACTGATGTCAGCCAGACTTATATCCTGTAGACAATAGATTGAAGCATTTTTCTTTAGGAAATCTGAACTACCCAAGAGAAAAGTCATGAATATGCTCACAGTAAAATGTCCCAATGAAACAACATAGTTCATTAGCTCTCTATTGGAATATACAGTAGATAATCCCTACCCAGATGCTCAGAATTTCAAAATAGCTCTTCAGTGCCCACCCTTAAATATCAGCTAAAAGATAAGTGTCACTGAACATCTGAGGAAAAGCCATGGCCAAAACAAATTGAGTATTGCTATTTGGTAGATGTAGGTATCACAGGAATTAGAAAATAAAATTTATCTTGACCTGTTATTTCTTCAGATAAGAAAAGAGTATTCCTGGAACAAATCCAAGATGCCGTATTTAAGGGAAAACAGAATAAAATATGAAAGAAAAACTGAAAATCATAAAGATCCAAGGGGAATGTTAAGGAAGTCCCTTAGAAAGCAGCACAAAAGAATATCAGATGTTCAGACATTTTCAGTCAAAAATAGAAAACACAGAGAGGAAATCAAATAAGATTTCAAAAAACTGAATTTTATGACCTTTAGATTAAAAAGACCAACTAAATATCTAAGACTATGACAGAAATACACCTACATTTATTTCACATTACCCAGAAATATACTAGGATTTAATGTACTTCTCAATAGCACATTGGTAGTTTAAAAGTATTAAAGTGAAATTATGACTTTTTTACACTTAACTACATACAAAGTTTATTAAAAATAGATTATAACCAAAATACAGTAGAAATGGCAAACTATAGCAGTTTGGATTTTTCCCACAGCAAGTGTAGATCATGAAAAGCACTTTTATACATATTCACATTTGACCTCATTATCCAGGAATGGACAAATCAACGTTTTTATGGATTGACAAACACACAGATATCCCTGTTTGCACGCATGCTGAGTGCGTGTCTCCCACATGTGACAGGCAGCTATCTGTACCTGTGTTCCCCAGGCATGTTGTGGACTTAGTGCCAGGGCTTCTTAGACACCAGGAAGAGCTTGCTTTTTCCAGGGCAAGTATGCAAATCCTTCATCTGCTCTCAAGGCCATTTGACTCTCTTACTTACAGAGGGAATGGAGAAAGCACACTTTCAAATAAGAACCCTGATAGACATAAAAAATATTTACTCTTGCACTTTTGACAATTTATCCTACAGCTCATTAAAGTAGTTTCTAGGAAGGCAAATGCCTCCGTTCTGTTTAAAAGTGTACATGTTTTCCTTATGTACATGTTTGTAAGAGGATCAATATGGTACAGAAAGATCATCTGGACCCGTTAGGGCTTGGTCAAATAGGAAATGTGCTTAAAATCACAAAGTAATTTACCATTTTAACATCACAGTATAAACAAACTGAGGTCTGTCTCCCAAACATCAGCCACATACCCACAGCTGAAGAAAGGGCAATGATAACTCATAACTCACAAATTAAAATTAAATAAATCTACTATACTGTAAAAACCAAAGCTTGAACTGCCATGAATTATTCTTGCAGTACTCCAGTTACAGATGGAATAGTCATGGAATTCCTTTACCAGAGCATCAATGTGAATCTCATTTTTTTTCAAATTTAAATTTTCTGAGCGATAGCTGTGCATGGGAATCACCTAAGAATCCCTCATTTTCTCAGATGTATTTCATCCTAGCTATATCAACACATGTTTATTTTTGGAGTCCTGGGTTCAGGGCCAGAATGAGGACTGTCAAGGTAATGGGCTGTTTCTTCTCCCCATTTCCCCATCCTCGTACCAAGGATTACAGACAAATAAATTCTGTTCTATACTGTCTCAGAAACTCTGTTTTGCCCCACATGATACAGATTAGCTGCACCACCCTACCCACAATGTGCACTCCAGACACCACAGCCTTTAGGAGTGAGGACATGTAAACTATGACATGTTTGAGGGAAAACACTTTCAAACAAGAATTTGATAATTACCCAAACGTCAGTTAAGGGTAGGACAAAGATTTTTATTTTATTTTTTGAGGTAGGGTCTTGCTAAGTTACCCAGTTTAGTCTCAAACTGGCAATCCTCCCGCCTCAGCCTCCCACGTAGTTAAAGGCACACAGTACTGCACCAGCCCTCCCCAAGACATTTGTACGCATCACAAAATCTCTGCAACAAAGGAGTAACCCAAGAGAAGACAACGTGGAATCCAAGAAATGTAAGGGAAAGATGAAAAAGAATAATCAGTGGTGAGTGGGGAGCATAGGATAACAACAGCTATGCCCCAGGCATAGACAGAATCAAGTCAGAAAGTATGTGTCCATGAAAATGAATTGGGCAGAAAGCCTAATATGTTTTATTCTCTTGACAATTAGGGCAGAGTTTATAAATATAATTGGTAATAAATATATAGGAAATGAAGCATATGAACAAAAGTATTAATCCCAGAAAAATAAATGTGCAAGAAAGGAAAAATAATCCTAATATAGTTTTCAAAAGTGAACAGCCTTTATGTAGTAATAATAGGTAAACACTGAACATTGATTTAACTAAAATTTGATTTAATAATATTGGATGGTGGGGATATGGAAAGTATGTGGGGGTATAAACAATGAAAAGGGTTAATTCCTTATTTACATTTAAAAATCAATAGATTATCTAAAACAAAATCAGAAAAGCAGATGGAGCTCACTATCTAAAGAAAAACCTGATAAAATTACTGCCTTTGGGTTTGGGGACAGGGTAGGAAAGACAAATATGATGGTCTTGGTAATAATTATTATAAAACTGATAGTTTAAACAATAGAATTACACCAGCAAACATTCTCTGGAAAGAGTCACACAGGAAAATGTTCTAGGCTTTGCTGGACATGCAGTCTGTTGTAGCGACTAAACTCTACCTATAGACAATAAACAAATGAGAATAACTGTGTTCCCATAAATTTATTAGCAGACATTGAATTTTTTAATTTCACAGTTTTACATGTCACAAAATATTCTTTTCCTTTGGAATTTTTTAACCATAAAATGTACAAAACCATTTTTAGCTCTCCATCATATCAAAACTGGCAGCAGCAGGGTACAGTGACATACCTGTAATCCCAGTGACTCAGGAGCCTGAGACAGGAGCATTGCAAGTTTGAGGTCAGCCTGGGTAGCTTTGTGAGATCTGTCTTGAAATAAAAATAAATACATATTTTTTGTCAGCAGCCTCATACCTTACAATTTTATAATATTTTTTCATTTACCACACTTTTTCTTCTATATTGTCTCTTTGATATTTACAATCCTATAGGTCATGTAGAATTAGGTTTCCAGTTTTCTATAGATATAGAATCTGTCCTACAAAGATAAGGTCACTTGCCCAGAATCATACAGTTATATAAGGAATTAGAATTGAGACTAGAACCCATTTTTATCTTATTTTCTTATCTTCATTACTTACTGCAAAAATAGTACCTAAACTTATCCTTATGAAAATTCTAAAGCACTACAGAATATAGGTGGTACTTACCTTTCAGTAGTGCAGTGATAGCATTCAATAGAAATCATATTTTCGTATTAGGTAGGTTAATGCATTTTTTGACTTGTAGTACTTTCAACTTAAATAGTGTTTTTTTTTTTTAGGATATAATCCTGTCAAAAATCAAGGAGCATCTGTTTAGTTAAAAAGTCAGTGTCCTTCCTCATTCTATCATAGTCCTGTCCCCCTCCTCATACACACTTAAAGTTACCCATTGTTGCATTGGTGTTACTGCTATATGTTATAGGGAGAAGAAGATACTATTAGGGGAGAAAAATAACAAATATTCTTCTCTCCCCAGGTTCTTAAGTTCCTAGCAAAGTGCCGTAAGAAAAAGCAACAATTTACTACCTGGCAAAGACTCCAGGAACTCACTGATGCACGCAAAGCTGAACTGAAGCAACAAGTGGATGAATATGTCAAAAGACATACAGTATGTAGGCTTCTATGCCGTAATGTCCATGTTACACTATTCATTGCATGGAATTCACCAATACAGCAGGATCTCATATGTATAAGTACATTATTGTTGATGTAAAATGATTCATTTAAAATTCATGTAAAATTTGAAGACTTTATTTATAGTTACATGGTCATAGAGGTATAGTCAGTGGTAAAATGTACTTTGCTTTAAATCAGTTATATCACATATCACACCAACAAGACTTGGTCATTATTTCTTTTACAGTACTACAGAAAAACATTGGCTATGCTGAATGTTCCAAAAAGAGTATATCTAGCTATCGTGAATATTCATTCTTACATATATACACTCAAACATAAAAACTTATATTTGCTAGACTGTTAACCCCTAGGAGCCAATAAGATACAGCATTTGACTATCTACCTCTTATGATTTTATTACCATAATACTGCTAACATATTTTTACCCAAGAGAAAGGTCCATATCTTTGACTTTCTGTGAACACAGTGTTCTTAGCTTCCACCATTTTCATCTCTCATGCTTCTATACGTCTTGAATTTTATAGAGAAAATTGGCAGTTTATACACTTCAGTCAGAATTCCTTTTTCCCTTATTTAAACTAACCATTCATAGTATATCTTGGCACTATTCACATTAATTTTGTTGTGATTGTGATACTATTTGTGTTTTGGTTCATTCTCTCTCTCCGCCCCCCTTCCCTTCCCAGCTCCACCTTCCCACACAAATAAACATACATTTCGGGAACCTGAAGATTCTATGTGGCTTGTGTTAGGTTTGATGTGATATTTTAGGTATTTCTGTCATCCACCCTTCCAGCGCTTCCCACATCTCAAAATATATATATATAAATGGAAAGCAGAGTACAAATGTGTTAGTGGCCAAGTATGAATCTGATAACCCCTAGAATAGAGAAATAATAAAACTAATTTGGATAGCAGGGTTCAGTCCAGTAATCTGAGGCCTCCTACATAAGGCTTTTTATTTATCATATAAATTATTATAAAACATAACTGACTTTTACAATGTGTACCACATAGCAGATATTTTCAGTTTTGCAGGCCATTCAGCCTCTGTGGGAAGAGTATTCATCTCTGCTGTTGTAGCATTAAAGCAGCTATAGAATATGTTAAATGAAAAGATGTGGTTTTGCTTCAATAAAACTTTTTTCCAAAAGGCCATTGGTTTTAGTCTGCTGGCCTTTGTTTTGAATAAAAATTACAGCAATTTATAATAGTATTTATAAAATCTAAAAGTAAAATGCATAAAAACAGAGAAGAAATATATATATGGTTGAAAAGTTTTTAATATATAAAGTTATATGGTATCACTCAAAGGTAGAATGAGAAGTTAAAGATGTTCCTGAATTAACCATTAAAATTAAATGGTAAAGAGTCATAGCTAATAAGTACAAAGGGAATTAGATGAATCATAAAATATACTTGATTAATCAAAGAGAAGGCAGAAAAAGAAGAAGCATTAAAGAAAGTGATGGGACAGACAGAAAACATCAAGATGATAGACTCAGGCATGACAGTAAACGGAAATGGTCTGTTAGTTTAAAGCAGGGGCAGGGATTGTCAGATTTAATTAAAAAGTGAAGCCTGATTATAGAAACATTTTAAATATGAAAATACAAAAAGGTGGAACAAAGTATAATGGTAAAGGGTTATTTAATCAAAAAGACATTAAAAATTCAACATGTTTATTTACCTAATGACAGAGTTTTAAAATACATGAAGCTAACATGAATGACCCTTGAAGAAATGTTGGGTAAAATAAGCCAGACATAAAAAGGCAATTCCACTTGTCTCAGAATAGTCATATTGATAGAAACAGAAAATTAAATCATGATCTCCAGAACTGGGAGTTAGAGAATCTTATCTAGAAATTCTTAATAGAAGTACATGCAGTTAATGCAGTAGAGACATTAAAGCAATTGATATCTATATGTTAAGAAACTGAACTTGGAATCACACATCACATCATTTATAAAATTTAACTCAAAATGGGTAACAAATCTAAGTACAAAATTTAAAGATAAAATTTCTAGAAGGAAACATTGGAGAAAAATTGTGACCTTGAGTTAGGCAGAGATTTTTTTTAATACCAGAAGCAAAAAGGAAAAATACTATAAATTGACTATATCAAAATTTAAAACTTCTGCTCTTAAAGACACTTAAGTGTAAAAAAGAAGACACAGATTGAGAGAATATCCTTGCCAAGCATATATCCAAAATATAGATAAGTCCTTCATCCAGAATAGTAAAAGAATTTTCAAAACTCAACAATAAGAAAATCATGTGAACCAATTTTTAAATAGACAAAAAGATTTGAACAGAGACTTCACCCAAAGAAAATAACACAGATAACAAACAAATGAAAAGATGCTTCATTAGTCATTAAAAGAAATAAAATTAAAAGCACAATAAAATACTTCCCACCTGTTAGAATGACTAAAATTTAAAAGATTTTAACACACCAAATGTTGGCAAGCATGTGGAGAAGCTGACTAATAGACTGCCCATAGGAGTGTACAATAGTACAACTGCTCTGGAAAACAGTACAGTGATTTTGTTTTATTGTTTTGTTTTGTTTTGGTACTGGGGGTTGAACCCAGGGACACTTAACCACTGAGCCATATCCCCAGCCCATTTCATTTTTTATTTTGGGACAGCGTCTAAATTGCTGAGACTGGCTTCGATCTTCTGATCCTTGTGCCTCAGCTTCCCATGTTCCTGGGATTATAGCATGTGTCAGTGCACCTACCTAGTTTGGTAATTTCTTAAAAAGTTAAACATATCTATCATATGATTCAGCCATTCAAGTCCTAGGTATTTACTCAAGAAAAAAATGAAATATATGTTGATATAATACACATAAATGTTCATAGCCAAAAAGTAGAAAAAATCCAAATATCTATCAGCAGATGACTAAACAATGATATATACATACAGTAGAGTACTAATCAGCATTATAATTTATCATTATATTAATTATTGATACTCCTGACAACATAGATAAGTCTCAAAATGATTATGTTAATGAGAGGCCAGACAAGGTAGACTATATACTATATGATTCCGTTTATATCATTTTTATTTATTTATTTTTGGTACTGAGTATTGAACCCAAGGTTGTTTTACCCCTGAGCCACACTCCAAAGCCCTTTATGTTTTTTTATTTTGAGACAGTTTCTCCCTAAATTGCTGAGGCAGGCTTTGGATTTGCAATGCTCCTGCATTAGCCTCCCAGGCCGTTAAGATTATAGTTGTGTGCTGCTACACCCGGCCATTTTTATTCATTTTAAAAATACAAACTACAATAATTAAGTTCATGGTTGTATGAAATGGGAGGATGGGTAGGGTGAGGGTAAGGGATTACAGAAAGACACAATGAAAGTTAGCGGTGATAAGTATTTGTTATCCTGATTATGATGATGGCTTCACAAACATATTCATATGTCAAAGCTTATCAAATTGTACCCTTTTGATATTTGTTAGTAACTATATGTCATTTTTACCTCAATAAAGCTGCATTTAAAAAAATTTTAACTAAATGCTGGTTTTGTTTTGTTTTTTAATGTTAGACAGGTCAAAGTGGCCATTAATAAAATATAACCAATGAGCCAGTACAGTGGTGCAGGCCTGTATTCCCAGCTATTCAGGAGGCCGAGACAGGGGGATTGCAAGTTCAAAGCCAGACTGGGCAACTTAGCAAGACCTTGTCTCAAAATAAAATTATAAAAGGGCTGGGAATGTAGCTCAGTAGTAGAGCACTTGCTTGATATGTGTGAGGCCCTGGGTTTAATTAATCCCCAGTGCTAAAAGAAAAAAAAAGGACTAAAAACTGTGACCAATCTCTTAGGCTCTGATTTGTGATATTAACTCCTTCCTTAAGAACCAGAACTGAATTGGAGAGAGGTACAGAAGCACAGCTGACTAACAGTTCTTCTCTGTGAGCAGAGTTAGAATGAAAGGAGAGAGAATCACCTTTCCTCTCACCAAATAGATCATAGGTTCCAGAGCTCTATAGAAAGGACTCATTTGCTTTAAATAGTCTTCATCACTATGAATTTAATTACCTTTATAAAAAATTACATACCCAAGCCACATGAATCTCCCAAAATTCTAATTGGTATAGCCTCATATTTTAAATTTTTATTTTAAATTTAAAAACCTGCAAAACACAAAAATTACCATTTTAACCACGTTTTAGGGTATAGTTCAATGTCATAAGTACATTTACATTGTTGTGCATTCATCATCACTATTCATCTTCAGAACTATTTTCATCTTGGAAAACTGAAAAACTGTATCCATTAAACACAAACTGCACATTTCCTTTCCACCCAGCTCTTGACAACCACCATTCACCATTTTTGCTCTATGAGTTTAACAACTCTTCTATTTAGAGAAGCCACATATGACTGTCTTCATAAAGTGTCCATTTGTGCCTCATTTATTTCACTTAGTATATTCAGTGTTAATTCATGTTATAACATGCGTCAGAATTTCCTACCTTTTAAAGTCTGAATAATTATTTATGTATGTATGTACCACATTTTATTTATCCATTCAACAGTAATACACAGGGTTCCAGTCTCTCCACAGTCTTGTCAATATTTGTTTTCTGTTTTTATTAATAATAATAGTTGTGAAGTTGTATCTCATTGTAATTTAGATTTGCACTTCTGTAATGATTAGTGGTTTTGCGTATCTTGTGTTTATTTACCATTTGTGTATCTTCTTTGCAGAAATGTCTATTCAGGTCTTTTGCCCATTTTTAAGTTAGGGTTTCTTTGTTGCTAAGTTGTAGGAATTCTCTTATGTATTGTATATATTAGTCCCTTTTATCAGACAGATGATTTGCAATTCTTTTGTGCCACCCTTTTACTTGATCAAATGTCCTTGATACCCAAAGTTCTTCATTTTAATGAAGTTCTATTTATTTTTTATTGTTGTTGCCTAGTCCTTTGGTGCAAGAAGGCTTTGCCAAAACCTATACTGTGATGTTTCCCCTATGTTTTCTTCAAGAGTCTTACTGTTTTTAGCATTTAGGTTTAGGTTTTTTATATCTACCTACCTACCCCTCCGCCTGCTGATAACCTACCTATATGTACAGTTGTCCCTCAGTGTCCTTGAGAGATTGGCTGTAGGACCCTCATAGATAGCAAAATTCTCAGATGCTCAATTGTCATAGTATTCCATGTAACCTGTGTACATCCTTTTAATACACTTTAAATCATGTCTAGATTATTTATAATAACGAATACAATGTAAATGCTACATAAATTGTTGCTATGCTGTGTTGTTCAGGAAATAGTACATGATAAGTACAGATGCCATTGTTTTCTAATACTTTCAGTATTGCAGTTGGTTAAATCCATGGGGGCAGAACCCATGGGTATGGAGGGATGACTGATTCTGATGCATACTCCTGTCTTTTAAAACAGAGTGCTGCTTTGGCCATGTTCTGCCTTGCCTATATTCTAGTGTATTTGCTTAAGATTCTGTGACTGAAAAGTAGGGTATTAACTGGAACAGTGTTACATCACAGATCCAGGAACTGGAATATTTGAGGAAACATGGTGTCAGAAACTTTATCAGCTCCAAAGCTAAGATTATTTCATCCTTATCCAAGCTAATCATTTAAGTTTCCTTTAAGTTAGCTGACTACCCATAGAAATATGGTCTTATAGCTGATTTTGTCCCTCATTCTATAAAACCAGAAGCAGTTATAACATTATAACTTAGATAAGTTTGGGAGTGGAAATGCGTTCAGAAGTTATGATAGTATTTCAAATGGAGTCCAGAACTAAAGGGATTGGCCTTGTTACTCCTCTTCTAGGACAGTCTCTTTACCAAACCATTAGTACATTTCACTATGACCTCTCAACCTTATCTTCACCCATTAATACCACACCCTCTGAAGAAGTTATATGTGGTAGTATACCAAAAAGTGATTTTCCCATCTGCATTTGTATCTAAGGCTGTTTTGAGACTATTTGATATTTGCCCAAGAATATGTCAGTTATCGATGAGTACAGCTAATAACCATTCTAGAATTCTGCTTAGTCACTGAGTAAAACACACATTTAATGTCCTTTTTGTGACAAGTTTTTCATGTTTCCAGGGTTCTCAGATGTCAGGTGTGGCCAGCAGGGAGCTCCATGCCCAAGCTCAAGAACAACTCCAGCACTACTTTATGGGCAGAACCCTGGAAGAAAGAGCCCAGCAGCACAGAGAAGCTCTTATGGCTCAGATCAGCACCAATATTGAACAGTTAATGAGTAAGTGCTCCTTCTGTTTTTGTTTCATAAAAGAAACAAACTGTGCAAGATATGTGGCATCCAAAATCTTCAAAAGGAAAGCATTATTAATGGTCTTTTTTTTTTTTAAAGAGAGAGAGAGAAAGAATCAATTTTATTTAGTTTTTCACATGGCTTTTGTTGCTCTGACACTTCGTTGTGTACGTGATGCTGGGGTTTGAACTCGCATCCTCAAACATGCCAGGCAAGCGCTATAACTCCTGAGCCACTGCTCCAGCCCCCTGTTAATGGTCTTTTAGCCCAGCTCCCATCACCAGGAATCATATCAGCACACAGTACTTTCAAATGATGCGGATTCTATAACCTCCTTCCTCAGCCTTGCTAGCACTCATATTTGTCAGTTCAGACAAAGTTACTAATTTCAAATATACTGAATACTACTAGCCAGAATCCACTATGTAAATCCCAAAGTCTTTGGTCATATTTTTGAAGGAGATGAGGATAATTACAGTGCCAAATACTCACTTGTAGATAATTTTATCATTTTTAATGAAGTGCTTTCATAAAAAGTTTCTGTTCTTTAATGGCTGGAGTGTTGCTACCAGCTATGTAGCTGCAGCTTTTGAATACTAACGTACCATCCACAGTTAGCATTAAAACCAGATTCAGAGTTCCTAACCCCGCCTAGAGTTCCAGCTCTATAGTTTCAAGTTTCTGATTATTTGTCACAGGACTCTTCCACTGACCTGTCTTGTTTTATTTCTGTTTATTATAGAGGCACCAAGTCTGAAGGAAGCAGAAGGGAAAGAACCTGAGATGTTTCTAAGTAGATCCAGGCCTGTGGCAGCCAAGGCCAAGCAGGCCCATCTCGCTACACTGAAACACATACAAGCACCCTGGTGGAAGAAACTTGGGGAAGAACCAGGTGATGAGATTGATGTTCCAAAGGATGAGCTTAGTATAGAATTAGGAACTTTATTCATTAGTGGGTCCAAACCCCCTTAAGACGTACCATGAAAATTGACACAAATTTTATATTTCAGGAGATTATATTACCTCTGCCTCTGGCATATGCTGTTAGACTAGAGCTATCCTAACGTGTGATTTTTCCAGGGGTTTCTCTCCAAACAAGACTTAACAGGTAGTAAGCAAAGAGTTATCATCTACCTCTCTTTCAGTTCTCTTTTTCTTTTTTCTATACTCCTGTCTGTAGCCACACACACACATATTTATGTAGTTGTCATTGTGGAACTAAACTCAACATGGCATTATATTGTTGATTGAAATGTGAAATGTCTTTTGTTTCTGCTGTTTTCCAACTAAATGTTTTTCTTAATAAATATTTTCAACAGTTCTGAAAAATATGTCAGGATTATTTCAGCTTTTACATTTGTTATTTAGAATTCCAATGATGATGATGATAATTTTATAAGGAGTGTGTTCTTGGCTTTTATTAAAAGGTGCAGAAAAGATGTGGTCAATTGAAGGACATTTCACTCTTCTGTAAAGCAGTGGTTGAACTCATTTTCTATTTTCTTATTTCTGAAAGGAACTATATACACACATACACATCCATCCATGTGGGAAAATTTTCTCCAGATAAAATTACATTATTTTTATTAAACTATGACCACTGTATAACTATTGCTTCCCTTTTTGTCTCCTAGGAATCTCAGAGCTAAATATAATGTTTAATTTTCATTGCAGTTTTATGTACCTATATATTTATTTGGCTCTAACCTAATAATCTGTGATTTACCTATTTACCTTTAATTGTATTTTAACACCATAAGCCACCTCAGTTTGTGTTTGGAACAATACAGAATTTAAATTAAAACAGGTAATAAATTATGACTCCATATCATAAAGAACCCAGAGGGTTCACTTTATATAAATGAATAGAAATAACAGTATTTCTAGATGGGAAGACCAAATAGTATAATGTCTGTTCTCCCAAAATTAATTTGAGTAAAATTCTAGTCAAAATCCTAATGTTATTTTTTTCATTCATAATTGGAAAATAAGAACAAAGAGATAAGGGGCTAGAGCTGTGGCTCAGCAGTTAGAGCACTTGACTGGCATGCACAAGGACCCAGGTTTGAACCCTAACACCACACGTACAACAAAGTGTCAGAAAAACAAAAACCAGATTTAAAAAAATAAAAAGAGAAAAGAATAAACAGGTGAGAGTTCTGATTTTACTTGGAACGGAGAAAGCCAGATGAGATTGTTGCTCCCACCTTAATGAAAAAATGTCAGATAATCCGCAACAATTTTTCTTGAACCCATCAGATAGCTAAGGCCTCAAGCCAACCAAGTAAACCAAGCTGAAACTCAGTAGTTTTGAAATAAAGTATTTCATCTTCAATAGAGCAAAGGAAAAAGAGGTTACTAGGTGAGAAGAAATCAACTAAAGTTTTAACCAATTCCTAAAGGCCAATGTGGGCTATGATGTCCACTCAGAATATCTGTGATTCCCAGAAAGGAGGAACATGAGGACCTCTACCAAATGCTCAGAAAAAAAGACTGAGAGCAAGGCGGGAAGCCTGAAGAAACTACTTTACAAGCACAGAAATGTGAGGTGATAGATTGCTACAGTGTAACATAAAACTCTCTAAGTTCCACCCACATCCCCAATCCTTTTTTTTTTCCTTTTTATTATTTGTTTTAGATATTCATGACAATAAAATATACATGACTTAGTTATAAAAACATGGAGTAAACCTTGTTCTTATTCCATCCCCAGTGTTTTCCCTCCCTCCCCTTCCTACTACTTCCTGTTCTCTTTACTGATCTTCCTGTTGTTTACTAATTTTTTTTAAATTAAGAGTCTTGTTGATGTACATGATGATGAGATTCACTATGATATATTCACATATTAACATAGGAAACTTAGGTCTGATTCATTCCACAAACTTTTCCTATCCCATCTTTCCTCCTTCCCTTTTTCCTTCCACTTTGTCTAGCCTCTGATCTTTTTCTTATTTAGGGTTAGCTTCTGCATATCAAAAAAAATTTTGACTTTCAACTTTTTGGGATTGGCTAATCTCACTTAGCACTACAACCTCAAAATCCTTCCATTTGCCAGCAAATGCCATTATGACTAATGCTCCGTTGTGTATATTTCATCTGTTGAAGGACACCTTGGTTGGCTCCATAGCTTAGCTATGGTGAATTGTGCTGCTATAAACATTCATGTGGCTGCATCACTGTAGTATGCTGATTTAAAATCCTTTGAATATATACTGAAGAGTGAGATAGGTGGGTCAAATGGAGGTTCCATTTCTAGTTTTTTAAGGAATCTTCATACTGCTTTCCAGAGTGGTGGTACCAATTTACAGTCCCACCAACAGTGTATAAGTATACCCTTATTCCCCATGTCCTCTCCAACATTTATTGTTGTTCGAATTCTTGATAATTGCCATTCTGATTGGTGTGAGATGAAATCTCAGTGTAGTTTTAATTTGCATTTCTCTAATTGCTAGAGATGTAGAACATTTTTTCATGATTGTTGACCATTTGTATTCTTTTGAGAAGTGTCAGTTTAGTTCTTTTGTCCATTTATTGATTGGGTTATTTGGGGGGTTTTGGTGTTTTTTGAGTTTTTTGTATATCCTGGATATTAAAGCTGTATGTGAGGAGCCAGGTGGGAACCATCACTGAACAGGTGAAGAATCTGATTGTGAGGGCAAGGTATGACTATCCTCTGCACATTTCCAAGGGAGCATAGAGCCTCATCCAATAAATACTGACAGTGGACCCCACACAGAGACCCACAGACATTGGGGCCCTCATGGCAGAGCCAGGGTGAGAAACCTTCACTCAGTCATTCTAGTGAGCCACTCCCCAAACACAATTATAACAATCATATTTGACATGGGGTACAATCCCTTTAATAGCTGGATGTCCCTGACCAATCAAAAATACAACAAGGTGATGGCTACATACTTGATACTCCAGCAACAGATAACCCACGGGGCAGGCTGCATGTTCCAGGGGAAGCATGTGCGTTTGGGTGGGGGGTGTCAGACTTTACCCTGGCCTCACAATGTCTGCCCACAAGAGACATGCCAATTACTCTGCCCTTCCCAGCTTCCCTTTGCCCTGTCAACAGCAGCTGCCTATGGAGGCCAAACAGGGGAGAAGGGCAGTGGAAGTGCCAGTGTACCTGCCATTCCTCTGTGCTTCCTGCATGTGAGGACCCCTAGTCCCAGTGTACCTCACAGCATTACCGTGCATACCCCCAGCTCATCCTCAGAAGGTATTTCCACAGGACAATCCCATGACAGTGGCAAGGGCTGGAGGATTATCACCTGTATCCAACAACTCTGTTTTTGCATGCCGTGCTTCTGCAGGCCGGCATTCAGAGAGAGTGGCCCCAGTGGAAGGCAGGTACAAATGTGCTAGGTTCCGAAACAGAGTTGCTCCAGTGAAGATGCCGCGATGCGGAGACAAACCAGTGAACAGCCAGAAGACCTTGAACTCTGAGGACCCTGACATCACTGCATGAGCATTGGTCAGGAATGGACTCAAAAAAGCTGCAGGAGCAAGGTGTGCAAACTGGCTCAGCCTTCTCCCCAAGGATTCCAGCCCTGAGTGCATCCGACCCACCAGGAGTCTTCTCTGCCACCACCTGCAAGAGACATCAGAGACTTTTCCCTGGGACACTTCCCCTGCCCTGCTCTTCTCCGTCCTTTCTCTCATGCATCTGGGATAGCAGAGATGGTGCTCAGTAAATTTCCATTTCTAACAAATTGTGAAATAAAATTGATGTTCTAAAGGTTTTTTTTTTAAAGGAATATTAAAAAGAAGAAAGAAAAGAGGAATGTCACAGGGCAAGGATAGGAGCCAAGAAGCCATCCTGTCTATGGCCTTTAACACTGCCTCCCTCTTCTGTTCAGTTTAGACGTTCTTGTACCCTGAGCCAGTGTAGATGGGGACTCACTTGGTTTGAGCCAATATAGATGGGGACTTGCTCCTCTTGACCTAGTATAGACAAGAAATTCTCCCCTTGAGCCACTGTAACCCTGATTCCATTGGGCTGATTATTTTGTCCAGAAGGAGTCCTTTTCCCATCTTCAGGGCCCTCTCTGGAGAGAGGGTGGGTGGCAGCTGTTGGAGAAGACACATCTGGTTAGGTGTTGGAGGCTCCAGAGTGTTTTGTGGCATCATCTCCACAATCCCATGTGCAGGAAAGGGAGGGGTGGGTCTGCCTGCAGCAGTGGCTGAGTGTTTCACCATAAACCATGGCCTTCCTCACCCAAAATCTCCTGGTCACTGCTAAAGGTCACGGATAGTCATCACATGGGACCTGTGGAGAGGCAATGTTAAACCATCTCAGGGATGCTACTCCCATAAAAGCAAAGTGTACCCATGTGGAATTGCTCTTATCTTTGGGTTCTACTGATGCTGTATTTTGTAAAGTGGAGAGCACATAAGGCAAGAGTAAGAAACCCTCATGTTAGTCTGGACGGGAGGCTTCATTCACCTTCCAATCCTGGCATCTCCACAGGGCTAGGACTCCCAGTGGCAGTTTCTTCCCACCCTTCCCCTTAGTGGTCAGAAATGAATACCTTTTTGAAAAAAAAACTTTCCCATTTGTCATAGTTTGCCATTTTCTATGCGGGCCCCAGTTGTGAAATTATCAGAAGCTCAGAAGTTTTTAAAACCTAAAAAAGTCTTTAAATAATTTTTTTTTTAAGAAGAGGGGATAGTGAGAGAGAGAGAGAAGCAATTTTTATTTAGTTTCTCATGTGACTTTCATTCTTCGGATGCTGTGTTGTGTACGTGATGCTGGGGTTTGAACTTGCGTACTCACACATGCCTAGGCAAGTGCCATAATCACCAAGCCATCGCTCCAACCCTGAATATTTTTCTACATATTTCATACATTTCTAATAAAAATAAAAAAATCACAAGGGTAGTAAATCCAAAAGGTACTTCCCAGCTTGTGGCAGAGGCACACTATATACAGCCAGGAAATGGAAGATTTCAGATCCAACCTTCCCCTTGTCTGTCCAATTGCTGCCTGAAAGATTATAATTCGCAGAAGATGCATAATGAGGGTCATGGAGGCATGTGCCTAGGAAGCCCAGGGACAGCTGGACAACTCCAGACCAGCAGGGTAACAGCCACAGCAGGTGTACAGAAATCCTGGAGGAGGGAAGGACAGGGGGGAATGCCTTCTGTGCATTTTGTGTGGCTTTGACTGAGGAGTGGAGAGATGGGTTTAACAGGCCGAAACAAAACCATGAAAAAAACCCAAAATTGATAGAGAAAAGTCCATCATGAGTACACACACAAATATCCCTATATAATGTACTTTACTGACAAGCCAAGATAGACATGTGATTGTATGGTTTGAGGTAGAATAACCACATGACAAAATTCAGCACATAATGATAAACCTCAGAAAAGTAGGGCTAATGAGTATATGAATAAAAATGTATCCCCCAAAAGATATGTTTAGGTTCTAACTCCATATCTAGGAATAAGCCTTTTTTTTTTCAGAAATGGCATTATTAAGATGTAATTACCTAAGACAGAGGCATAAGGGATGATGGTCCAGCTCATGGTTCAGTGTGACTTGTGTCCTTATAGAAAGGATGGCAGGGCTCACTGTTGGTTTAGTGTGCCTTATGTCCTCATCAGGAGACCAGGGCAACCTTTGATTCAGTGTGACTTGCATCATTTTATAATTATCTTCTCTCCTATTTAGTTGATGCTTGTAGTGAAACATTTTAATTCTCTAACCTCTCATTTTAGGAATAACTACAGGCATTTCTTTGTGGTTCCCATGGGGATTCATTTGACATGTGAAAGGGACAGCATCCTGATATGAATTTAAAGGAGTGAAACTTCAGTAGTTTAGAGCATGCTACTGCTGTACCTCTCCATCTCCATCCCCTCAGTTCAGTTGCTGATGTCACAATGTTATGTATGGGCACAGTGTGTTCAATGTGATAGAATATGATAGAATAAAATTGGCTTCTTCAGCTAGCGAGCACCTAGGAAAACAAGCACAAAGCAGGTATGGGGGTTACTTTTCCCAAGGGGACTCAAGTTGTAAAAGTGAAGCCAAACTTTCTCCCTTCCCTTTGGGTCTGGTGTCTTGCACAGCAAACAAGTGGGTCAGGAGTCTGAACAGTCGAGAGTGAGTGTGCTCAGGAACTAAGTCCAGGAAGTCTGGAAAGCCTGTCTTCCTGGATACCAGTGGTAGTGAGGGACTGCAGCCTCACCCCATGACAAGAATCCTGGGAAGGTTCCTTGGATTCTGATTTCCAGCAGAGACCAGCAAAAGCCAGGCTCTCAGGTGTGTACATTTAACCTCCCCAGAACAGTCACTTCCCAGTAAAGCTCCTGAGGCAAGCTGCTTGACCTCCACTCTTGGAACTCCCCAGCGACCTCACCCTGGGAGTATTTAGATCTGGAATCCAGACAGTGTGGACAAAACTCCAGCCAACAGTGACCATCTACCCACATTGTCTATTTTAAACACATCAGTGGAAACAATCTTCTCAACTTTTAATTAAGACATTTTTTGTTTTGTTTTTGTCCTACCCCCCAGCTTGATTTCCTTTTCTTTTGTCTTATGTGTGCATTTTTTGCAGTGCTGATTGGTTCATGGACATATATACACATGTACATAACTGCTTACCTTTTTTTCTTTTTTTATTCCCTTCATTTTCAGCATTTTATTCAATATAGATATTTTTCCTTGCCCTGCCTTAGGAGGGTTGAGTTTTTGATAAGTATATTTTGATTCTGCTTTGTATTGTCTCTTATTTGTATGTTTATCTTGTTCCTCCTATCCTTCCTTCTGGTAACAAATTCTATTGCTCTCCCTTTCACTCTTCCTTAACTTTGTTACCTTTATTTTTCTACTCCCTATTTAAAACACCACATCCTACATCTCTTCTACCGTCTCTCTTTTCACACTCTGAAATGATAAGCTCCTCTACCTTCTTTTCATATTTCCTTTGCTCTTAATTGTCCATATTCTAACCATCCATTGTATAAACCAATGTGAGCCCCCACCAGTAATGCTATTGTAACCATTACTGCTATGGATGCCAAAGTTGATATTTTTAAGCCAGATATAGATGGTGGTTACGTATTGTTTTCACCAAGGGCAGTTGATTACCCTACCATTTTTGTCTTAGGTGCCAACAACATTGTAGTAGTCATAGTAGGAACTAAGTATCCAGGATATTGCTTGAATTGGTTGTTCCTACTGCTGGTTTCCCCATATTTCCTGAGGTGCTGGGAATCTTACAGGTTAGAGATTCTGCTGCTGAACTCACCTTTCCCTGACAGTACCCCAACCAAAGGAAGGGAGGAGACAAAAACCAACTAAAGTCATAAAGAATATTCTCAATGACATAGTTACAAAAAACTTCTTCCATATCAGAAATGAGATAGACTTGCACATTCAGGAGGCATATAGGACCCCAAATAGTCCTAACCAAATAAGAAATTCACTGAGACTCATCATATTCAAAATGTGTAACAGAGAAAACAAGAAAAGAATATGAAAAGTTGCAAGAGAGAGTCACATTTAGAGGCAAAGCAATAAGTATCACATCTGATTTCTAAAAGCAAAGAGGCCTGGAATGAGATATTTCAAGCCCCGAAAGAAAACAACTGTCAGCTGAGGTGCTATACCCAGCAAAACTCAGTTTCAAATTTTAGGAGGAAATAAAAACATTACACAACAAGAATAAACTAAAAGCATTCATGAGTACAAAATCAGCACTACAAAGAATACTCAAAAACAAATTTCACATAGAAGAACACAGAAACAATTTCCAAAGTCCACAAATTGAAGTTCAATAAAAGTATAATCTACTAACTGAGAACTAAGACAGCACAAAATACAGCAAAAATCCCCCAAAGGCAGTAAACCACAAATACATATCCATACGAATACTGAATGTTAACGGTCCCAACTCCCCGAATAAAAAATACAGATTAGCAGAATGGATTTAAAAAAAAAAAACCCAACAATATACTGCTTACAAGAGACTCATCTTACACCCAAAGATATCCACAAGCTGAAGGTAAAAGAATAGAAACAATTTTTCCAGGCATATGGCCCAAGAAAACAAGCAGGAATACTGATTCTTCTGACAAAGTAGATTTCAACCAAAAATTAATCAGAAGAGACAAAAAAGGCCATTATATCTTAGTAAATGGAGCAATCCAGCAAAATATAACCATAGTAAATTTTTATGCCCCAAATACCAACGCATCCAACTGCAAGGAAAAAAATATTCCATGACATTAAACACCTCATAGATCCCAACACAATAATATGTAGTAAATGTACACCTCTGAGATACTTAATAGCTCCCACACAATCCTTAAAAATAGAAAAAGTAAAAAAAAAATATATATGGGGGTTGGAGTAGTGGCTCAGTGGTTATGGCACTTGCCCAGCATGGGTGAGTACATGGGTTCAAACCCCAGCACCCATATACACACCTGAGTGTCAGAACAATGAAAGTCATGTGAAAAACTCAATTTAAAAAATGTATATATATAATCAAAGGGACATCATAGAGCAAAGGATCCAGGGAGAGGGAGAAGGGTGGGGTGGGGGAGTGCTGGGAATGGAATTGGGCAAAAATATATTGTTATAGTGTGTGCATGTATGAATGTGTAACAACAAATCTTTTAATTATGTACAACTATAATGCACATAAAAATAATAAAAACCAACCTAACTTAAAAAAATAAAACTATGAATACTTAAAAAAAATGCCCTGTGTATGTGTGAAAAATTAAGACTGTTTCAAACACAGTAATGAAAGTCATGTGTTCAGACCTAACTCAGAAAAATGGGAAAAAGACAACTAGCTTTCTACAGGAACCCAAATTATTTTTCTTCTTCTTTTCAAAGCACTTGTATGCTTAATTTCCTGGAAAGAGAGCACAGTTTGAAAATTAAAAATGAACATTCATTTTGTTTTATGTTTTTTTTAAAGAGAGTGACAGTGAGAGAGAGAGAAGCCATTTTTATTTAGTTTTTCATGTGGTTTTCATTACTCCAAGATTTTGTTGTGCACATGGTGCTGGGGTTTGAACTTACGGACTCACATATGCCAGGCAAGCACCGTAACCACCAAGCCACTGCTCCAGCCCATGAACATTCATTTTGAAACTGAAAATTTCTCTTCCAAACAGAAGTCAACATCTAGTTGCTAAAATCCTCTTCCCCCTTCTACTGTTCTCCCCATGTACGTTAATAGAATCAACAGTTTCAGAGGCTCTAGAGTCGAGTCCCAACCTTATCACCTTCAATCTCTTTTTCTCAGGTTCTCTCTTGTATCTGTCACCATTTCCATTCCTACAACTTCCCATGGTAAAAAGTTTTTCTGAATTCCTTTTCCTCTTATTCCCCACATGTTGGCCATCAGGAAATCCTCCAAAATATAATAATCAGAATTTGACCACTTCACATACCACCACTGCCACTCTGCTGACCCAAGCCATCATCATCTCATACCTGGTTTACTGTATGGTTACCCAACTGGTCTCCCTGCCTTTGCTGGTGGCCTGCACCTTCAGTCTCTCCTCAGTACAGCAGCCTATACCCAGGATACTCCTCAGCTTAAAACCCCTAGTGCCTTCTGAGCTCAGAAAAAGCTGAAATCCTTACAGGAGCTCATAAAGTCTTACAAGGATCAGATCCCACATTCCCACCACCATCCATACATGCTCTACCCTCAGGTCCTTTCATGCTTTCCAAGAAGTCACTCATTTATCTCCAGCCATACTGTGCTCCCTGCCAGCTGTGCTCTTTCCCCTTCTACCTGTTATACTTGTGCTTTTCTCTGCAAGGAATGCTAAAGTCTCCTCGATACTGCATCATCTGTACTTTCTTCCAGCTTTTATCTGAGTGGATTATCTTCCCAATAAAGTATTTCTTCCTGAAATCTCACCATCCTTACCTCAACATTTCAAATCCTTCTTTCCAAAACATATCATATATTTTACTTATTTACCTAGTTTATTGTCAGTTTCCTCTACTGTAATGTAAACCCTACAAGGTAGGAATTTTTGTCTGTTTTGTTCTCTCTCCTGTAATCCCAATTCCCAGAACATAGTGTGGCACTTAGTAAGAACTCAATGAATACTGTTGAATGAATGAAATAATCAGTAAATGAGTAAACAGTCAAGCAAGCAAAAGAATGACTTCAGCTTGGGCGTTCACTGCATCTTTCCTGATCTTCTGATTTTAGTTTCTACCCCCTGAAAGCAAACCTACATAGCTCAATCAGTGGTTTACTTAAAATAGGGTTGATACTATTTTGCTCCTCTGTGTAAGAGCCTAAGTAGCTCCCAACTTGCCAGTGAGGAAAGCATAATTCCATAGGTTGGCATCAACAACTTTCATCATCAGGATACCCTTTTTTCAACCCCATTTTTTTGTACCCATTCTTACACCTTAGTCTACAGACCACGGTCATCAAAATTTGAATAATTTATGGGCCCTATTGAAAGAGAAAATATTTCTCAAGGACTCTCAAAGCCATATTCAAGGACCCCAGTTTGAGAAACATCACTTTAGGAAATTTACATTCTAACCAATAAAAACACCTTTTTTGCAGATTATTACTGGTAAAATAATTTTAATATCACAGCTGAAGTGAGAATAAAATCTTAAAATCTTTATATACCTTGCATCCCATGAGAGTAAGTCCATGGATCCCAGGTGTAAAAACACTGCCACACACAAATGAACCTACCTAGCCACTCCAGAAGAGGCCTCTGTTACTTGCCTCCTATGGGCTTTCACTCCTGTTATTCCCCACTCTGGAAAATCATTCCCCTAAATATGGGTTCTCAAAATTTTACTCATCATTCAATGCTTAGCTTGGCTATCAATTCCATCACAAACTCTTCTTTATGATACCCTTGGCTTAAACTTTTCCCTTTTTCATGGGATAATTTTATACTTCGTCTATGGCATAAAGTGTGTATATGTATATATATGTATATATATACACCTGCACACCTAAACACATACACATACTGTATATATATATCTATATATATCGGGTGTATATAGATATAGATATATATCATGTTATACTATTATACTTGTGTATATATGTACATATATACTATTATTTTATTATGGTTATTATAGCTGCTGGATAGCATGAAGATTAACTTACTTTTTTATTTCCACAACAATTTGTATAGTGCCTTCCATATGACAATAAACTGAATTTATCATTACTTAGGATAAAAAGAATAAATGTTCCTATAAACTAATCCTCTACTGATCATAAAAATGGAACTGATTACTAAAAGCTTATAATCAAAAATAGATAATATATTTATAATAAAAGAGAAAAATGTGGGAAGATTTTTAAATTTATAGGATTTACCTTCTTTTATATAGGTATGCATCTTAGACCAGTTCTCAAAACCATAACGATGTCAGAAGCAGTTACCCAAAGACCTAAAAAGAAACAAAAACATCCAAATTAGTGTCTACTTTCTCTTAAGACAATCCAAGGTTAAGAATAAGTATTTTCTTGCTCAATCAAACAGTATTACATTCTAATATTATGATTTTTCTCCATAATCATCAACATTAAAAAGAAAAAATAAGCCCAAACCTACAGGCTGAAAATGAAATGATTTTAACTTTAATAGAAAACTGGAATGATCACATCAAGGATAGAGGAAGAAGTTCTAATAACTCTAATTTTTCAAAATGAATGTCAAAAAAATTTTTAGACATAATACTAAAAATGTTGACAATAAATTAAAAGATCAGATAATTAATTTTGTATCTCCAACATAAAAATTTTAATATTCAAATGTAAGCTGCTAATTACAAAACACCTCTATTCTGTTCCTAAAGAATATTTTAAGGTGATATATCATTATTATTTTCATTATTGGTGTACAGTAATTGTTTTAATTTAATTAATTGCATTAATTTAAAGTTTCTCAAAGGGGTAACAATTGACCAACTACATATTTTATCTTATATCAGGACAAACTAGTGCTTGTTATGGGGGCATAGAAAGTAGTTAGGGCTCTCTGATAAGAGTCTTCTAATTTTTCTTGATTTATCAGATGATTTTTCAACTTATAGGATAATGGTGCTAAAAAATAAAAAGCATGGCTTAGGACTTCAGAAGATAATATGACCAGATAGCTTTTGCCTTTGTATTCCAAATATAATTATGTTTCTTTAAAAAATGTATGAGAGTGATCAGTCATGTAGATAAAAATGCAAAAAACAATATGCAATATACAACATAACCATAAAGGGACAAAATACTGACAGGAATATATAATGGAACTCTATCTTCCTATTGTTGGAATGCTATACTTTTGTTAATACTTAACTAACATCTTACTGTTTGTGGCAGCCACTACACACCGGTGGCTTACACCAAGCCTGGGCACAGGTGATATTTCTCCAAATTTTTCCCAAGTCCAACATCACCATGAAACCTTTCCATGTAAAGAACAGACCTAAATGATTAATACAATATTTGGGGTTTGTTTTCCTCCAGAAAAAAAATTATTTTGGTAGAGGGTAGATGATTAAATGTTTGGTTTTCACAGGTCTTCTCTGCTTGAAGAAAATTAAAAGTCAACAAAATTATAATTATGCAGATCAAACATAGCAAGGAAAATAAATTTGAGCTCCAGATCAGGTACATTTATGCTATACTGTAATTTGTGATATGCACTGAGTTAACTTTATAATATTCTTATATAATCTGAATATTATCAATATGATTCGGCAGAAGGAATACCATAGAGAATTACACTTCTCAAAATAACAAGTAATGCATATGTACTGCTCATTTATTTCCTCTACGTACAGAACAGATTTTAAAACCACATTATAGCCACAGGAAATAGAGTATAATTAATGAAAAGTACATATAAAGTCATAAGTATCAGAAAATAGCAAAGCATTGCTCCTATAAGGCTATATCAAAAAGAATTTGATAGATTTGGGGCCTAAAAGGCTTACATTGTACATGATACTTACTCTTTTTTTCCCAAAGATTTTGTAATTAAAATAAGATCCAGTAAACAAGTAGTGGGGGACTGTTTATAACCACACGGTGGAAATTAATAGGTGTTTCATTGCTACTATTAACGGTTAGCATACTTTTTTTACTCGGTTGTGCTTTTTAATCAAATACATGACAATATAAAGCTAATACAAAATTTTAACAATGGAGCAGTGGCTCGGCAGTTATGGTGCTTGCCTGGCATGCGCAAGTAAGCGGGTTCAAACCCCAGCACTACGTACACAACAAAGTGTTGGAACAACAAAAGCCACATGAAAAACTAAAATAAACATTGATTCTCTCTCTCTCTCTCACTGTCCCTTTCTTTATAAAAAAAAAAAAGGAAGAAGTTGTGAAAAACTGATTAAAGCAATCTTAAATAGCATGGTAGCTTTCTTGTTTAATAGTTGCCAAGTGTTGCTTAATCTATCCCAGTTATATACCCAATCTTGAATAGAATGCTTTCTTTATGTTACTCATACCTTGAAAACATATGAGTTTAATTCCATGTAATCAAAAACATGTCAACTCACCCAGGGAGAAAATGTAATAAAGACCCCAGCAAAGCAGACATGTAGGCTAGGCATAGTGGTATATGCCTGTAATCACAGTAACTTGGGAAGCTAAGGCAGGAGGATGGCAAGTTCAAAGTCAACCTTAGCAACTTAGCAAGAACCTGTCTCAAAATAAAAATTTTTTTAAAAGGACTGGGGATGTGGCTCAGTGGTTAAGTGTCCCTGCATTCAATCCCTTGTACCAAAAAAAAAAAAAAAAATAGACAAGAAGAATTTCTATATAAGAAGATCTCGAATGGTCACAGTATTGGAATGTGAATGCCATCTGATGATGAAAAGTATTATTAGATTAATTCCATTACACAAGAATAATTAAAAATAAAAATAAATTTCTATTCAATATGGCATCCAGAAACTGCAAGAAGTTTCCTTTCAATGGATGAGATAATTCCTTTCCTTGGAGACCCACTGAATGAATATGCAAATGGAAATCTCCACGAAGAGTAAAGAATCAGGATGCAAAGTTGATTAGAAAACACACACATGGGAAGCAGGAGACTGTCATCTGTACCCACAAAGCATGCCTGGGAAGACTACCCTTGCATAGGTACCACACTTCCATCAGCTAGAGTGAGGACAAGCTCTGCTTCTCCTGAAGTCTCTCCTCTCTCTCCACGATGGTCATGGTCTTGCCACCCCAATCTACCTTGGAGGCTATCAGGACTAACCACATTGTGCCTGTTTATGTTGAACAGAACTACTCTAAAATGCAAGGGTCATCTTTATTCCAGCTTACGATTTGCATCCCTTAATCTGACCTCATCCCCACTAAGCTCTTTCCACCCTGCCTTCTGCGGGCTCGGTAACTACTAGTGGAATCCAAACATTCCCTGGCTTGACTCCAAATGCTATCTCCCACCTTCTTATTCCCACTGAAGTATCTTCCCCACTTCTCCTGTTACCTCCCAATCATTGTGACTCTCTCTATCCCAAAGTTCTCCAGTCCTTTTTCTCTCACATTTTTAAGATTTATCTCCTTATTATTGGTTTAAATCAACATTATGATGTGCTTTAACACAGTTTTCTTCATTTGTTCTGCTGGAATTTCTAGATGTGAAGGGCTATAGTCATCATCAAGTATGGTCATTTTTCTGCCATTATTACTTCAAAAAAATCTTTTCTTATTTTTCTATCACCCCATCTTGTTCTATGCCTTTCCCATTTACCACTTTTTTCTTCTGGAGCTCCAATATATGTATATTAGGCCACTTAATATTCTCCCACAGCTCACAAACGGTCATTTTTTTTTTGCTTCTTGTTATTTATCTCTGATCTATTGTACATAGTTTCTATTGCTAAATCTTCAAGCTCACACTGATGTTTTCTTCTGCAATGTTGAATCTGCTAAACTCAATGTTAAATTCTCTACAGTTAATTTAAAAAAAGTTTTCATCTATAGAAGCTATTTTTGGTCTTTTATGTTTTACTGTTTGGCAGCTCTAGGGATTGAACTTACGATTGCTCTACCACTGAGCTACATGCCCAGCTGATTTTATTTTTATTTTAAAAATTTGAGACAGGATCTCACTAAGTTGTCTAGACTGGCCTCAAACTTGCAAATCCTCTTGCCTCAGCCTCCCAAGTAGCTGGGTTACAGGTATGCGCCACCATGCATATCTCTTCTTACGTTTCTAACATCTGCCTAATATGCTCAAGCTTTCTTTAATCTTCTAGTTATAGTGGTTTTTCCATTTCTGCCCTTGGGAATGTGAACCACTCCCAGCCATGTGTGAACTTTGGGAACTTGTTCCGTTACTTTTCTCTTGGACTCTATTAATCCTATTCACCTGGAGAAACTGCAATTCTGGTTAAATCTATCTCTGTCTCTCTGCCAACTGTGCCCATGCCTGCACTTGCCCAACGGAACAGGCTGGAGGAAAACACACAACCATGCTGAATGGTCTCACTTCAAATTAACCACTAATCATTTAAAGCAGGTCCTCAGAGCTACCCAACAATTCTACTACAATTTCCCAGTTCATGGGTTCTCTGTTTGTCTAGAAAATTGTTTCATAAGTTATACTCTCCCTAAGAATAGCTCCCCTATTGTCATTCATCAAGTGACGCATATAAGCAAAATTAACTTCTACAAGCTTCCAGCACCCACCATCTGCATCTGTACATATACTCTCAATATCTTCTGTTACTACTGAAGAATTAGCTGTCAGTGCTTCTAAGGTCAACTTGTCTACCTGTGCTCTGGAAGACTGCATCCCATCTTGTTTACTCAAGGACACAGCTACAGCAATTACCCTCTCTCTCTCTCTCCAGTACCATCATTTCCCCCTTTCTCCTACATCCATTAGGATACCACATTATAGAGACAGGCTTCAATACCTCTTAACTTAAAAAAAGAAAACCCCCAAACCCTCAGTAGCCACATTTTCTCTGGCTCCAGTCCCATTTCTCTGTTGCCCTTTATGGCATAACTTCTCAAAATAAGATCTACACTCAACATCTCCATGTCCTTTCCTGGCATTTTATTTTGAACTCATCCCACCACTCCAGTGAGACTATTCTTTTAAAGTACACCAATCTCCATGTTTCTAAATCCAGAGTTCTATTCTCAGATCTCCCTAGCTGGTTCTTTTTAAATTCTACAACCTCTAAACATTTAAATGCCCCAGGGTTCAGTCCCCACCTCTTCAGAAGCTACATTTCTCTCCACAGGAGATTCCACTCAGCCCTAAGACTTTAAACACTATTATAGCTGACCACTCCCCAAATTGGTGTGTAGGGCTCTCCCCTAAACTCCATTCTTGAATATCCAACCAACAGTTTAATCAGTCTTCATGGATATCCAATCGGCATTTCAAATCCCTAATCTCCATGCCATCTGTCTCCAACTGCTCCTTCCACAAGCTTGATCTCAGTAAACAGAAGAAACTATTCTCCCAATTATGAATACTAAAAGGTTGAGAAACAGTTAGACTCCTCTCCTTCCTTCACACCCTACATCTGATCCATTAACAATGCTGGTGAGTCTACTTTCACCATCTATCTGCAAGCTAACCACTTCTCAAATTCTCCACTGCTATCACCCAAAGGAAGCCTTCTTCTGGTGAGGAGGCTCTCAGCTTGTGTCTAGGTTATTTCATGAGCCTAACTGGTCTCTCTGCTATGGCTCATATTCTTAAGACAATGGGAGAGTCCTCACTCTAGTCTTGCCTCAGAGCCTTTCAGTGGTGAGCCCTCTTCACTCCTTAGTAGCCCAGGGCCTTCCAACAGCTTTCAAGGCTCTGCCTGAGCCAGCTGCCCACTGTCTCTTGGATCCTGTCTCTTACCACTGCTCCCTTCACTGGCTCTACTCCAGTCACAAAGGCCTCAGTGCTTCTTATTGGATACATCGAACAAGTTTAGGACCTCTGTCTTTGCCATTGCCTTTGTCCCAGTCTTGTCTGGAATTGATAAGGCAGGTTCCCTCAAACATCTACTCAAACACAGCTACCAAGTAAGGCCTTCCCTGACACCTTATGCAAAGTAGAACACCACCAAATAATGTTCCCATCCTCCTTTATTTCTTTCCAAAGCATTTATTAACCTCTAACATACTAAATTTTTAAAACTGCTTCTTAGATCTCCTCACTAGATGTAGACTCTACCTCCAGTGCCTTGCACACATTTGGCAGTTATCTCCTTGAAACCTTCTTCTCTTGGTTTCTAGTCTGGCACTACTATTGTCTCACTAGCTCTTTCTTTTCTGTTTCTTGCTGGTAAATAAAAAGGGCTGAGAAGGTATAACACCCATCTTAGGAAGATAACAGGTCTTCTATGCTAAGCTGGGTAGGACGTGTTGCAGCACAATCACCAAACAACCATGTATCTTCTAGGGAGTGAGATATTTTAGCACCAAGTAAAAGCAAAAAACTTGTATTCTATGTGCACAGATGGCACACCTGCAGTAGGACAGCCAGCATATGAAAATACATTGGCTTTCTCCTGCTGGGCATCATGGTGCACATCTGTAATCCTAGCTGTTTGGGAGGCTGACACAGGAGGATCCCAAGTTCAAAGCCAGTCTAACAACTTAGGAAGACCCTGTGTTTCAAAACAAACAAACAAGAAAAGGGCTGAGGATGTGGCTCAGTGAAAAAAAAAGGAAAAGAAAAGAAACACACTAGTTTTCTTCTATTGGAAAGGAGGAAAACTATTTTCTTTTTTTTT